>PVHY01009371.1:0-56811 GCA_004024945.1 Uropsilus gracilis | reverse complement strand
CAGCCCCTCAGCCAAGTCTGTCCTGGGCTGCGGGCCAGATGATGTGGCTGCTCTGAGGAGCTGTGATTTGCTGAAGAACGTGATCGCTGCCCCACCCCGCTCCCACTCATTCTCTGCCTGGCTCCAGGGTCCCAGAGAGCTGACCCCTTAGCAGGATGTCCCAGGCTGGGAATCGCTACCCCTTTAGTCTGAGCCCAGCCCCCCAGAAGTCCCCCTCCAACGTGCCCAGCCCATAGAGCACCGACCCCTCCCATGGCTGCCCTGCACCCCAGCTCCTTCTGGATGGGCCCTTCCCCTGAAGTCTAACCACAGTCCCTGTAACATGGGGATATGAGCAGAGGACCCCATAAGCAGGGGGCAGGGACCCCCTTTCAAAGGGTCAACAAAAGCAGATATGGTGAGTGGGTGCTTGGGGGACCCAGAATCCCTTTTTCCCCCTCTCTGGCCATAGGATCCTATCTCAGACAGAAACACTGAGGATGGGGTGAGAGTGGGTTGCAGAGGGGGAAGGGCAGGGAAGTCTTGGGGACCAGGGCTCCACAGGGAGGGGCCAGGTGGTGGGTGTTCTCAAGACCCTTGACCTGGTCTTAGCTCAGCCCTCCCAGGAGTCTTAGTCACTCAGCTCCATTTGCCCTCACCACCACCCTCCCTCTCTTCCACAGTCTGAGCTCCTTAGCAGATTCTCTCCACTCCACCTCCTGGAGGGGGCTCCCCCTCCACCTCTGGTTGCACCCCGGAAACCTACACTTTGGAAGGATAATGGCTCCCAAGTGCCGTTTTTGTCTCTGCTAAGCCTCGGGGAAGGGGAGTTAGCAGACCTGCTCCTTAGGATAATAAGCTCCCTGCATCTTTAATTGGCAGGTTCACGCCTCCCTCCACCCTCCTGGACCACGAGATGGCAGCTTAGACCTGGGTCAACTCCAGTAGTTACCTCCCCTGTCCCTATGCCCACAAAACAAGAATGGAGGGAGGGGGGTGTTCAGTTCCAAAAGAATGCTGGGGAGGAGACTCAGCCCCTGGTGCCATGGCCAAGAATTCCTCTTGGGAACTGACTGCAGCTGCCTCCTCCTGGAAGGTGACCTGTGAGCCAAGCATTCCTTGCTGCAGCCTGCAGGAGTTCCTCCATTCCTAGGGAGCCATTTTCTCACTTGGGGGGGAGGGGATGCATGCATTTGGGGGGCTGGAAGTAGAATCGGTGTATGTCCCAGACCAGGCAGCCGATGGAAGTGGGGAGCTTAGGGAATCTGATGACCCCCACCAAGGAATTGGACAATTTACTCCCAATCCCTGGAGAGAAATCAGACCCCTGACCCCAGGAGGCCCTTGACCTTGGGAGCCCCCTAACCAGCCTCTATTCAGTGACAAGGAAACAGTGTTTACTGGGAACAAAGCACCATGGGGGAATGAGAGCTGAGTGAGAACTGAGCCAGCCCCCGCAGCCTGTTGGGAACATTTGGGCATGTACACACATCTTCAAAGGACAATGGCAAGGGCCACCACCTAGGGGCCCAGAGGAAATTCCTGGCTGTGGGGTGAGCAAGGTGGGGATGGTCACATCTAGCAGGAATAGCCAAGTCTTTGGAAGACTTCCCGGAGGAGGTATTCATTGAGCTGAACCTTAAGGAATAGGTGAGAAATGGTCCTGTTTCAGGGAGGTATCTGGGGACAGGCATTCTAGGGGGAGAGAACACGCAGAGGAAAGGAGGGAAGAAGAAAGGTGGGGCGTATGGCTGGACAACTCATGGGTAGGACAGGGAGGGCCTAAAGGGTGGGGTGGGGCCCCCAGGAAGGAGTCCCAAGCCTCCCAGAGATGGGACTTGGTTCTGGTGGAATCAAGGGGACCTCTGGAAGGTGGAACAGGAGTGACCAGCTCCCACATGGTGTCTACCAGGAAGGAAGCCTTGCAGAGACAGCTGTGATGAGCTTGGGGAGCTGCACTGTGTAGGTCCTGTAAGAAGTCCAGTCTCCTGCCCCTGAGCTCTCTCAGGCTGAAGGAGAGGAGGGACCCCACCCTGAGGCAGGTGAAAAGAAATCTGATCTAGACCTCAATCCCAATCATCTGAGACATAAAGATACTTCCTAGGATAGTCATCTAGGGTTGAAAACCACTATGCAAAGGGCATCAGTGGTCTGATCAAAGCTAAATTCTGGCAAATCCAGCCCAGTTTCTCTCTAGTGTAAATGAAGATGGGGTCAGAGCCTAAGAGCCCCTGATCCAGGAGTGAATGAACAAGACACACACACGCACACACGCACGCACACGCAAACATGAACACAGAAATATGTTCTGAAAATCTTCTGAGTCTGCAGAGGTCCAGGTCCTAGCAAACACGCCCCATTAACACTGGGGAGCAGAGCACCCCTCCACCTCCTGGCAGGGCATGGTCAGTGATTCAAAGGTCCTCCCAGAAAGCTCTGGTGGGGACTTGCTGGTCATTGATGCAGCTCCTCTCTGCCTGGTGTTTGCAAGGACTGTGAATCAGCCCGGGGGAAAGAGAATCAAGCTCCCCCACTTCACATGCACTTTTTAAAAAAAAATGTTTTTTTTGAGACTAGGTCTTGCTATTTTTGCCTGTGGAACCACAGGTTCACGTTGCCCGGGGTACCACGACTCAAGCAATTCCCAGCCTCAGCTTCCCAGGTAGCTGGGATTACAGGCATGTGCCACCACACCCAGCTATTTTTTTGGAACTAGGTCTCGCTACGGGCCTCAGGTGGGACTCGAACCGTGATCCCTAGCCCCAGCCGCTTCATAGGCTGAAGCTTACAGGCACGAGCCACCGTGCCCGGCCTTCACATGCACTTTTTAAAAGAGTTTGTTCTGCCCTTCCCTCAAGGTCTTAAAAGGCCTCCCACCCCCATTACAGCAGCCCTGGGCCTTCTGGCCTGGAGATAGATGCTTTCACCTGCATTAGCTCTGCAGCAGACACCCTGGGAGCCTGATTAGCTGGGGTGTTGCAGCCTCTCTAGGATGATTTTTAAAATGCTGAAAGCATTGAAGATGACTCAAGGTATTTTCATAATCAGAAATCAAAGGGGAGGAGGATTCTTTTTAAAGTCAGAATAGAGTCAGAGTGGAACAAAGCCCAACATGGTCATACACACTGGGAGGGGGGGTGAGTACAGGGGGGAGTGGGGACACATGCACTGGCTTCTGCTTGGAAAGAGGCGAGCCAGGAAGTGTAGGGGACTTCAGGCTGCATTTAAAGATAACGTGAAATGCTCACCAGGCAACAAGCAAGACATCCAGAGGTGATCAGACCTCATGTCTCTTCTGCCAGACAGCGCTTCCACGTAGAGGTCTGTGCAGGGCCTTAATCATCAGAAAACATCACTTATTGGGAGCAAAAGGATCCCAAGTGCCTAGAACGTCAAATGTGAAGAACAAGACAGAATTGTGTCTTCTTGTTTTCATGTGTTCACACAAAAATCAGAATGGTTGATTCACTATTCAGACGAGATTGGGCATGTTCAGGGTGGTATGGCCACAGACTTGATTCACTATTCAAAAGAGATGATACCTATTCTCAATATTTCCCGTGTTCTTGTCAACAGCTTCAATAAAGGAACCTGCCTTTTTGTGCCTCCACTAGACATTTCAAACTAAATACACTTTAGAAGGGAAGAAAAAATCAAACAAGAATTGTGAAGAGATGAGTGAAATTCACCCACGGAGGCTGCCCTGGTTTCCTGTTCCTTCTGGGGGCCTGACTTCTGAGTTCTCTGTCACTTTTCTGCAGTCCTTGTTTTGAACCTGGCTTAGAATGAATCAATGAATGAGCCAATGAATGAGTACAACACCTGGGCTGTGAGGTGGAGGCAGCAGGCACTGGGCCACTCTAGTCTTAACCTGAGCAGCAAGGAAGAGTGCTTGGGCTCCAGGACAAGATGAGTCTTTGCTCTGGCTTCTATTTTGAAATGCAGTCTGGTTTTCTGGATTTTTTAAATATCAACTCTTAGGTCTAAAAGAGACCTCAGTGACGGGTCCACATATCAAGCACACTAAGTAACAATCAGGACAGTCTGTTGGTGAAGGACTTGATAGGGGGTGTTTACCCCTCTGGATGTTACTGTTTTTTGCTTAAGATTATAAATTTTAAGGACATGTTAAAATGTGAAAATGGCCTTGATTAAAAAAAATTTTTTTTAGAAAGATACAAGGGGGAGGAAAAAGTAAAACAAGCTTTTTTTTTTTTGGTAATGTGATAACTTAAGAGCTGTTTCTAGAAGGCAGGAAAACAAAACTAAAAAATATATAGAGAGAAGGTTAAAACAAAGAAAGGTTTTTGTTTTTTTTTTTTTTGTATGTTTGTTTGTTTGTTTGTTTTGAGGTTATTCTGGTCAGAGACTTTAAAAGATGAAGATGTGAGCCATGTGAGATGGCCATGTGGCTAAGGCCTGAGGCCTACTGTTAGCCTTTGGCTGGCCCAGGCTAGGAGTGTGTCTGTTAAAGGAAGTTAAGGAGTTTGGAGATTTGAACTCTATGTTAGAGTTTGTTTTGCTGAGTTTGACTTGTGTCTGGGAGAGGCCATGCAAAAGTCAGGCCTGAAAAAAAAGTGAATTTTGCTGGTTCCAGTACTATAAAGCTTTTTTCTACTACCTGGAGGAGGACAAGGAGAAGACAGCATGGAAGAGTTGGAGCACGCCAAAGGAGCACGCTAAAGGAAGATGTCTTTGAGAGCATGTGGAGATAAACTCTGACTGACTAATGTTGGTGAGATGATCAGGACTAAGAGATTGGGGGGGTTAAACAATCTGGAAAAAGGACTTTAGACTTTAGACAATGTTAAAAAAAATTTAAGGCAATGTTAAAGTATTCAGAGTTTTACATTTTCATGTTCCTTTTTTTGCAGAATTAAAAAATCACTTTGTTTAGTAATAGTCTGCACTCTCAGAGTCTTGCTTTAGCTTAAAATTTTAGTGAGAAGGCTGGGGATAGTGGAAAGAACCCATGGAAGTTTAAAAGAGGGTAAATTGAGGCAAACTAGTCTAAAGTTTAAACTGTGTTTCTAAGTTTTTCTTTTTTTAGATCTGAGAGAGGGGAGAGAGCTGAGAGAAGCTAGTAGCTGATTTTTACATACCAATAGTAGGTGAACAGTAAAGATGCTAATTAACTGTTTTAAGTCTGCTTCCTAGGAAAAAGCAGGCAAAGGTGTTCTAAGTTTAAGTCAAAGTCTTTTTTTTTTCACCTGGTTTCAGACTCACACAGCAGCCTGCAGGTGGGGGCAGAGCTGGGCCCCAGGAGCTGGGGGCACACTGTTGTTTTTTTGTTTGTTTTGTTTTTGAGACTAGGTCTCGCTATTTTTGCCCGTGGAACCACAGACTCACGTTGCCCAGGGTGCCACAGACTCAAGCAATCCCCAGCCTCAGCTTCCCAGGTAGCTGGAATTCCAGACGCATGCCACCATGCCCAGCTATTTTTTTGGAACTAGGTCTCACTACATGCTCCAGGCGGGACTTGAACCGTGATTCCTGGTCCTGGCTGTGGCTTCCTAGGCTGCCGTTACAGGCATGCCCCACCATGCCCGGCCCTAGTTCAGTCTTCTTGGAACCTGGGCCGGGCATTTGCTCAGTTTCAGCCCAGCAGGCCCTCAGGTCACATACTGCCCAGGGGGCCAGGGTCAGGATTGAGGGTTCTCAGTTCACTGGGCTGAGATGGAGCCCAGGACTGGTTTGGATTCAAACCTCTCCTAGGCTATCTAACGCATAGAAGCCCACCCCTTCTCCAAGGCTCTGGGGACCTGTCTTGGCCCCAGACTTGGCAGCACTGCAGGCCAGCCATGAGCAGGCCCCTAGACACCTGACAGGTCCAGAGGGCAAGCTTGGGGTGCAGGCTTTCCTTTCCCAGCCTCGCCTCTGTCCAGCTAGTAAGGCAGACATAAGTGCAGCTTCTCCGCCTGATTTCTTGGCTCACCTTGTTTCTCACCCTGCATCGTTCAATAGGGTCCCATCTTTCAGCACAGATGCACAACCTGGAGGCTGAGGTACTTACTGAGGCTTCTTTGAAATCCTCCCTGGCTGGCCAGGCATGGTGGCGCATGCCTGTAGGTGGCAGCCTAGGAAGCTGGGGCCAGGGATTGCGGTTTGAGTCTTGCCGGGGGCCTGTAGCGAGACCTAGTCACAAAAAAACATAGCTGGGCGTGATGGTGCGTGCCTGTAATCGCAGCTACCTGGGAAGCTGAGGCTGGGGATTGCTTGACTCTCTGGTACCCCGGGCAATGTGAGCCTGTGGTTCCATGGGCAAAAATTACTCTGGAGGGGTAAGCCTGGGCAGTCCTAAAAAGGACTCTCATGCCCGGCTTGCAGGGCAGTAGAGACGCCTCACTCCCCTTGGAGCTGGGAGCCAGGATCAGGTCTAGCTGATTGGCATCTGGAACCCAGTTACCTGGTCAGTGGGAAGTGAAGGGGAGCACTCTGCTGGGAGGGCATCTCAGGCTGAGAAGTGCTGGGATCTGGTGTCCCCCTGGTTGTAGGGCCTTGCAGAGGCTGAGTCTGTTCCAGCCTTCTGAGCTCCAGAGGGAACGCTGGAGGGTGGAGGAGCGCCATCTATGGGCACTGGGTGGTGGCAAGGTATTAAACAGAAGTGGGAACCTGGACAGTGCTGTTACCCTGGCTCTGAATGAAGATGCTCCCCTGGGATAGGGGTCCTGGGTGAGGGTACGGTGGAAGGAGAGGGTGTCACCCACCACCTGTCCTCAAGGCTAGAACCCTTTCCTGGCCCCCTTTGCTCTGCTGGCTTCATGCACAGACGTCACTAGGGACTTCACGCACAGTCACCTAGCCATGGTTTTAGCCACTGGGCAGTACCCAGAGCTTCCAGAACCCAGACTGCAGGCAGCAGCTTCCTTGGTCCCTCTTTACCTAGAGTCATCTAGAGCAAGCCATGTGGGAAGAACACTGTCTGTGGCCTATTTGTGCTGCCCGAGGTCCCGTCCCTGTGGGTGCTGGGCTCTAGGACCCATGTCTACCACAGGTGGTGAGAGGGAGGAGTGGGCACCAGGAGTCTGAGTTCAGGTTCATGAGCCCTTCCCAACCCCCTTTTTCTAGGGTGTCTGTCCTCCACAGGTTCCCTCGCTGAGGCCCTGGGTGCAGTTTCACTATTGGTGTTCACAATGGGCACCCTACTGCTACACCAGCAGGAGCCCCAGGGCTACAAGGCTCTCTGCTCCTGCCACTTCCCCAGAACCCCAGGCAATCAGAAGTTGCCCTGCCCAATAACCCTTCCCTTCCTGTGCCCTCACCTCATTCCAACCAAAGGGAACCCAGCTCTGGTCAAGCAGAGGCAACCCATTAGCTCAGAAGAGCCCGTGGGCGTCTGCACTGTGCCCCCAGCCTGAGTTCTCCTGGGGCCAGGGCAGCACGTGGAGAAGGCAATATATGAACAGGCTGGCCAGCTTCCTCCCTGACCACTGCCAACAGGATTCAGCGCAGTGAAGATGGTGGCCTTCTCCCAGCTCTCCAAGCAACCTACAGCCCACCATCATCTAGCTCCCAGGGAAAGCCCCGAACGCTGCCTAGCATAAGGGGCAACAGTTGGGCCTCTTCCCAGGAACAAGGTGCACATGGGATCCTGGGTACAGAGAGCAAGAGAAACAGCCCTCAGCCTCTCCTGCTCTGATGTCCCATCTGTGGGGCCCAGACAGGATGGCTTGAGGACAGAAGGCTTTCTCTGACTCCCTTGAAGGACATGAGAGCTGGCAGCCAGATCTTGAGAAAAGCCAGCGGCCATAGGAGTGGGATCTCTTCACAGCTGAGTGCGTTTCAGAAGTACCGAGGGTCTGAGCTTTGTGCCCTGCACTTGTAGGAGAGAGCTGAATAGTTGAAGAGAGGAGTGTGGGCATGAGACAGGGCTTGACTCTGCTGTCTTGTTCTCTGAACTGTACTGAGCCCATTTTTGAGTCATCATCCCTCACAACCCCCAAAACTGCCCACTGTCAACACCATGGGATGCCTACTGAGGCCATGGCAGAGGAGAGGTGAAAGGTGCCCAGGAAGGACCATCAGTGGCGGAGAGGAGCAGAGAAAACAGCAGCATCCAGGAATTGCCTGTCTCAACCAGGAAACACTAGTGTGCAGGGGAGCAAGCTCCGGCAGCCTGCCCCTTCCTGATTCTGTGGGGATGGAGGGGCAGCGCGGAGTCTGCTGACACATCCCATCAATCACACTGGTACATGAGATCCCATGAGGACACCAGGGTGAACGCAGTAACCCCAGGTACCTTAACCAAGGAGGTGGGATCTGGGGTCATAGCCTGAGTTAACAAGGTGATGGGCTCAAGGCAGAACCCCTGAAATGGGAAGCTTCTCTGCTCCCCATGCCTGAGCTACCCTCAGCAGAAGAGTCTGTGGAGTGAAGCAGAGGATGTTACAAGACCCTTCCAGGGGCTGCAGCCAACACTGCCTACTTCCAAAGTCCAGGCCACCATGGAGCCAGCTGAGATTTCCTTTCTGCTCTTCTACTTAAAGCCAAGCCTCAGGTTGGATGACAGGCAAGGTCTGACCTCAGCCCACTCTAGGCCTCCACTGAGTATTCCTGAAGTTAGATCCCCTGCTGCTGCTGAAGGTTGAGATAAACCAGAAAATACAAGCCTGATCTCTCTTGGAGGAGATGGATGCCCATTTGTCACCCACTCTGCCTTCTCACTGGGAGGACCTGATCATTTCATGATGGCTGGCTTGGAACCACAGAGGCAGGCCATTTCTGGGGTTCCTGCGGAAGCACCACATGATTACAGCTCCAGGAAAGGAATATGACCATATTGTGACCTCCCAGCCTGTCCCATCCACTCTCCCATGATCACTTCTGTAGGGTCCAAGAGAAGCAGCAGTGACTTCCTGACTCAACACTCTCCCCCTCCTTCCCTTCTTTCGCCAATCCTGTCCTCAAAGTCGCCTCTTCTTACTCACTTTGACATTCCTGCCTGCTGTGAGTTCCCCTAGGGCCTCTAGTACACTAGAGAGCATTGGCAAGGACCAAGAAATCAGGTGGCAGTTCCCTCCAGGTCTGTACCAAAGTACCACAGAATGATGAACCCAGGTAACTTTATTTCTGGCCCCAAGTCAGGTCTCCCAAAGGTCATGCAGCCAGGTACAGCACAGTCTTCCCATTACTCTGACTTCATTCATGGGAGGGCTAGCTGGCACCCCAACTCTCGTCTTCTAGTTACCCTCTCTGATCAGCCATGTTCCAGTCTGTCCAATGGCCTCAGCCAAGAGCTCAAAGCATCGCCACCAGTTTGAAGACGCCCTCGGGCTTGGCAGGAACCACGTGGACAAAGGTCTTGTAGAGCACCGCACCTTTTGGCAGGCTGGTAACCAAATCCACAGCCTCCGTGTTGCTGGGACTGGGCACATAGACCTCCTTCGTGTAGCGGACTACCCCCTCCTCCAAGGCATACAGGCACTTCCTCTTCCCCAGCCCAACCTGCAACACACAGACCCAGTCGGTTTCAGGACAGATATCTCACGGAAGTTCAGGTCCTACAGCTTCAGGAGAGGGTTCAAAAAGCTCCAAGTGGGGTTTCCCTCCCCACTAACTGGCACTTCCTTGGCTTTTAATTTTAGGCTGTGATAGTGGGGGGTGGAAGGAGTCTAAAAGCCAACCCTAGCTGGTGACTCAACCCCTCAGAACCAGTACCTGGACCATGCCTATGCAGCTGACCAGAAGCCACAAAGGACAAACCCCCAAACCTGACCCAGCAAAATGGCCTAATCACAGGCCTGGGAACTTAAGAGACTAGGTCTCACTACATTGCCCGGGGACTCAAGTGATTCCTAGCCTCAGTCTCCCAGGTAGTTGGGATTACAGACACAGGCCACCGTGCCTTGTTATTTTTTTGAGATTAGGTCTTGCTATGTTGCCCGGAGTAGTTTCAAATCTGCAGACTCAAGTGATTCCTAGCCTCAGTCTCCCAGATAGCTGGAATTGCAGGCACACCACCATACCTGGCTCAGGGCTGGGAACTTCCTTCATGTAAACCTAAATGGCACTGAAATTTGTAGATTAAGCTCTAGTTTAAAATTCACCTTCATTTACATAGTTGTGTATGAAGTCTAGACTCCCGAAAGTAGAGACCAACACTATAAGAACGATGTGTACACTAAGAAGACAAAACCATTACCAGCTCATACTTAAACATACCACATACAAGAACTAATCCAAGTCCTTCTATATATGTGAACTCTTAATTCTAGCCTTATGAAGCAGGTAATATTTCTAAACCTCCATTTTTCAGATAAGAAAACAAGAAAAGACATTCAATAAGCTATGTACTGTATATATAGTCCTTTAACTGTATTAGTTACTCTCTTTAAAACTTGAAATTAGGGAGGGCATGGTGGCGCATGTCTGTAGGTGGCAGCCTAGGAAGCCACGGCCAGGGCCAGGGATCACAGTTAGAGTCCCACTGAGGGTACGAAGCGAGACCTAGTCCCAAAAAAGTAGCTGGGCGTGGTGGCGCATGCCTGTAATCCCAGTTACCTGGGAAGCTGAGGCTGGGGATTGCTTGAGTCTGTGGTACCCCGGGCAACATGAACCTGCAGTTCCACAGGCAAAAATAGCGAGACCTAGTCTCAAAATAAATAAATAAATAAATAAATAAATAAATAAATAAATAAATAAATAAATAAACCTTGAGATTAGGCTGGGTGCAGTGGCGTGTGCCTTTAATCTCAGCTTCAGGAGGCAGAGGCTAGGAACTGCTTGAGTCCATGGGTTTGAGATTACCTAGGCAACATAGTGTGACCTAGTCTCAAAAAATAGCCAGGTGTGGTGAAGCGTGCCTGTAATCCCAAATACCTGGGAGGCTGAGGCTGGGGATCGCTTGAATCCCCAGATCTGGACTACCCTGGGCAACATAGCAAAACCTAGACTAAAAAAAAAAAAAAATTAATTAATTAAAACTTGAGATTGTATGTGTGATCACTTTCACCTAGGCAGTCCAGCATTACTAAATATTTTTCTGATTAAAACAGCTGCTTCTGGCTGGGCACGGTGGCTTGTGCCTGTAAGCTTCAGCCTATGAAGTGGCCGGGGTTAGGGATTGCGGTTCGAGTCCCACCTGGGGCCTGTAGCAAGACCTAGATCCAAAAAAATAGCTGGGCATGGTGGAACGTGCCTGTAACCCCAGCTACCTGAGAAGCTGAGGCTGGGGACTGCTTGAGTCTGTGGTACCCTGGGCAATGAGAGCCTGCGGTTCCATGGGCAAAAATAGCGAGACCTAGTCATACACACACACACACACACACACACACACAAAAACCAGCTGGTTCTGGTGACAGGATGTCTGGTTCAAGTCCCAGCACCACTACTTACTACTTACATGATTTGGGGAAAAAAACTTGTAAGATCTGGGGAAATAACCTAATCTTGCCACATCTCAGATTTTTCACCTGCAAAATGGGGATATTTGGTGCTTTAATGGTCATCTTGAGAATGATGACAAATTAACAATCACAAAGCTCCAAATAATTAGCTTTTATTGTCATCAGTGGTACTGTTTGAGTAAATCCAGAGAGCTGACACAGTCACAGATGCAATATCTCACACTTTAAAAGACAGTCAATTCACATACAAATGAGCTTTTGAAAGCGTCATATTTATTATGAGTCTTATTGTACCTACTAAAATCTCCAAAACCAGGTGGGGGAATTAAATACAAAGTAAACTAAACTAACGTTGAAAATAAAGTGATAAGTACAGTATAGATCCATGTTAATAAAAAAAAAGTTTCCTACCTCAGAAAATAATTCCAACTTGATGCAATGAAAAACCCTGCCCAGTCTGGACCTAATTTGGGGTCAATATTTTATAAAAATTGAAGATTTCTTTCAGTCATCTAATATTTAATGAAAGGTATTCATAGTAAAATTATTAACTGAAATTAGTTTCCCAAGATTCAGAAAATATCTGAAATGAGATGAAAACATCTCCTCCTTCAGAAACTGAGGGTTATAAAGAAAAGCCAAGAGAACCAGGCTAATGCTATACCAGATGAAACAGGGATGCAGGAGTGGGGCAAAAGTGGTTCATATCCCAGCTCCATCTCTTGGACCACTCTGCTTTCCAAATCTTTGGCACCTTATCTATAAAACTGTAATGCTACCTGCCTAATTCACAGGGATGGATTAAAGATGAAATGAGAGGCCGGGCATGGTGGTGCATGCCTGTAAACGACAGTCTAGGAAGCCGTGGCTGGAACCAGGAATAGTGGTTCAAGTCCTGCCCCAGGCAACGTGAGCCTGCAGTTCACGGGCAACAACAGCAAGACCTGGTCTCAAAAAAAAAAAAATGGGGTACCAGAGGCCCAGGAACCAGCACGATGCCTGGCATTCAACAAACACCCAGTAAAGGCAGCTGTCACTGTTATTACTGTGCTCAGGTCTGTTCAGGGAAGGTCCCAGAGAAGGAAAACTGGGGGCAAGCCCTAGAGTAACTCACGTGGGCACCTGGGTGCCAGCGGAAGTGGCGCTGAGTTGCAAGGATGTTGCCAACATGGACATAGTGACCTAAAAGAGTCCACAGGAATGCCAGTGAGGGGCAGTGCAGTGAATCAACAACACGATGGCCCATGCGTTTCAGGCCCATATGCTACTGCACACCAACCTCAAAGCCTGCCCCTGGATAAACTCCCAAAAGTTCTGCCAGGAGCCCCGCGCCCACACCACAGCCCCTTCTCCAGGCCCATGGGCAGAGTCACACCTGCTGGTCTTCTAGAACCCCCCTCTCCCCAACTGGCCTCTGTCCTTTTAAGCCAGAGTCCCTGAGGAGCTCAGCAGACAGTACAGGATCAGGCACTAGCAAGAGCTTCCCACTTCTCAATGGGACATAGTATTCAGCAGAATGGGGCACAGCTGGTACTGAAAACCAAGGCACAGCCTCACCCTCCATTTTCTTGATGCCATAGCGTTTGCCTCGTGACTTCCCACCAAGGTTTTTGGAGCTGCCTCCTGTCTTCTTGGAGGCATATCTGACGGCAAGAGCTGCGGCCTGAGGGGGGTTCAGCAGGGCTGCAATTGCAAGAACACAGGAGTATTGAGAGAGAGAGATGCTCCTAGTCAGGAGGTCACTGCCAGCTGAGGGTGAGGGGCACAGGAGGAGAATGTATGAGAACTGTTGGTGTTGAGGGAGTATCTGCAAGCCGCAGGATCCTGCCCAGAGCAGACAAGTCGTTCCTTGTTTTGTCCACCGTGTAAGTACTACATGAGGTGTGTGTGTGTGTGTGTGACCCTGGGTGGGGAGGAGGGTGAAGAGAGCAAATTATTAATGGAAAATGATAAACATCATGCAGCCTCGGTCCTGACACATTAATTCCTGTAGAGAAACATACCACGGACCCAAAGCCTGAGAGAGACACCACATAGCTACAGTTTGAGCCTTATTAACCAAATGCCCTCAAGGCTCTGGGGCCTGTGAAGGCGCCAGGCCACAGAACCCGCAAGAAGACACCCAGAGAAGCTCCTGCCTCAGCCGCACCCACTTTTTTAGCCCCCATCCACTGCACGCCAGATTCTTGTCAATAAACACGGCAGCTCCTCTCAGGGTAGTTCCACGGGATCCTGGCCATTTCGTAAGGACATCTCACAGTCCTCCCCTGCAGTCTGCTGTGAAAACTCGAGCACAGGGCCAGGAAACTCAGAGTCTTATGGACCTCCCTCCCGGTCCCCTCAGCTGAATGGGTTCCATACCTCACTTTCCTAACCAACCGAGAGTAGTAGAGCCTTCCAGGCATTAATTTCACCTATTGTAAGGGAAACTACCTGCACCCTAAGCAAGGGAAAGGCACGTGCTCCTCAAATCACCACTCTGCCGGCGGCCCGTATTTATCACGGTATCAGCTCCAGCTGCCCCAGAACCTTCTGCACCCTGTACAGAGGGTCTTCAGCGAGGGCAGTCTCCATCCCCAAGCTCCCTGCAGGGACTCCACTCGTCTCCACCCCTCATGCCACAAAGTCCCCAGAGTTTGGTTACCGGTTGCGCTCGTCCTCAGAGCCAGCAACGCGGACGCCATGTTTGCGAACACCTGCTTCCGGCGTCGGAAAACCTCAGCTTCCGCTTCTGGTACATATACTTCCGGGTCCTGAGCGGCGGTTGAATACTCGGCGGAAGACGTTGCAGAGCGGTTTGGGTCCGGCGCGGTGCGGCGGACAGGTCAGGCTTCTTTCTTGAGTGCACTCCGTCGGGGCTTAGTGGCGGGGTGATCGGAGTCTAGTGCGCATTGTGGACGAACCACCAGCCGTGGCGCGGCCTTGACAGGAGCGGAGCCGCGCCCCGGGGTCAGGTAGTCGAACTCACTCGTTTTGCAATGATATAGCGAAACCCTGGGAGGCGACAGCGATGCGGTCCCTCCTTAGTCATTCGCCATACGTTACTAAGCGTGTATTATGTGCCAGATACTTAACTAAGCGCTGTAGATGTGGTTTCTTTTTATTTCTCAGAACAGTTACTTTCCCTGTTTTACTGAAAAAAGAAACCGAGGCCCAAAGGTGTGGTTCTGTTCTGGCTCATTCCAGTGAAGAATGACTTTTCCCACGACCCACTAACAGCATCTCCTTGGTGCATATTGCAAGAGAAGACTTGTCCGCTCAAAATCTTGTGCTAAATGTTCATAGCAGAATTACCCAGTGTAGCCCCAAAGTGTAAACCAAATACTCATCTAGTGATAGACAAAATATAGCAAGTTTCTGTATAGTTAATATTATTCAGCCATTAGACACACATAGTGAAACATGCTGCAACATAAATGAACCTTGTAAGCATGCGACTGTATGATCCCATTAATGTGACATGTTCAGCATGGGCAACTCCATGTGCACAAGTAGATTTATGGTTGTTGGGGATTGGCTGGAGAAAGGAATGGGCAGTGACTGCTTGACAGCTGTGGGATTTCCTTTCGGGATGATCAAATGTTCTGAAATAAGATAGTAGTGATGGTTGCACAACCTTGTGAATAAATTACAAACGACTGAGCTATATAAAGTATATTTTATGGTATTCGGGTTACATCTCTCTTAAGGATGGCTTTGCATCTCCATTTCAAATTCAGAGATCAACAAAGGAATGGTGTTGAGTCTGGTTACTAACCAGTGAAAAGTTTGCAGTAGTCACCTCCACTTTGTTTATAGCTCATTTTTATGTAGAAAGGACTTGAGGAGGCCACCTTTTTCATTATAGATATAACTGTTCCAAGTGCTGGGACCTTGACCTTTTCCTGTTTCTCTGTTTCCCTTCATCTCAATTTTACCTCCATAAAACTTTTCCCTAGAGTATGTCTAGTGGACTGAATTCAATATTACAATCTTATGTCCTCTTTTTTTTAGGAAATTAACTTGATGGCTCTGAAGAAGTCATCACTCTCACTGGAGTCCAGTGAGAGTGAGTCTGAGGAGTTGCCAACATTTACCTTTCTGAGGAAGGAACCAGCTTCAACAAAGAGAAACCAACATCAGAGGGAGGAGCCGATTGTTGTGGTTGATAGCTCAGATCCTGAGTCCTGTTGTTCTCCATCACCAGGGTTGAAAGACCCACCGTTTGTCCCAGACACATCTGAAACTGTTACAGAAACAGAGCCAGTTAGGGTGCTAAGCAGTGAGAGTGAGAGTGGGGAGGAATTTATTCCCCTGGCACAGAGGCTTACATGTAAGTTTTTGACCCACAAGCAACTGAGTCCTGAGGCTTCTGACTCACCAATTAAAAATGCCTGGGATAATCAAAATAATGAAGGAGCAGCATGTGACTGGAAAAATCAGCCTTTTGTAAAGAGCCCTGATGTTCCCCTCTATGCCACCTCAGAGAGCCTTGCACTCAGTAACAGGCTCTCTCCAGTAGTTGATCCATGCCACCAGTTTCCAGCCTGCCAAACCACCTGCTCTGTCCCGTGCCATAGCTTGACAGTGACCAAAACAAATGCTGAAGTTTCCCCAGCTCAGAAGAGAACGACACATCGTCGGAAAACGCAGAGGAGACTCTCACAGGTCAACCAGCACCAGGAAAGTATAAGCCAGAAGAAAAGCACCCAGAAGCAAGAGGAAGGGAAGAGGAAGGCAGCACTGACTCAGAGGCTGAAAGCCCAGAGGCCAGAGGAATGCTTAAAGCACATCACTGTGGTGCTCGATCCAGGTCCCACCAGCATCTGTCTTTACCAGAGGCTGAGTTACCTGCTTTCTGGGCCACCCACTGACAGCCCCTTCCCCATTTGTTGCAGAGCTTTTGCAGACAGAAGGTGGCGGCCAACTCCTTGGAGCACTGCAGGCCATGGAATGCAGCTGTGTGATTGAGGCGCAGAAAGTGCCTCGAAGTGTCACTTGGAGGAGAAGGGCCGGGTCAGCTGAGGTAGAGCTGTTCTCTCTCCTCCCCTCCTTCCTCTTAGAGAAATATGCTTTGTTCATTCTAAAAGTATGTCAGTCGTGGCCCCAGCAGGAAAACAGATGAACCACTCAGGGTATTTTGAGGAGGATTTAATAAGGGAATTGTTTTCCAAGGCATGGTCAGATTATAAGGAAACTCTTAAAGGTCAACTCAGTATTTGAGGGTAATAACAGCATAACTCAGGTTTGTCACCTCTGGTACTGTCACCATTTTATATCAGATAGTTCTTTGTTTTGGGGACTATCTGCTGATTTTAGAATGTTTATCCAGTAGATGCCAATAGCACCCTTCCCAGTTGAAAGTGTCTTCAGTTATTGCCAGTTATCCCTTGTGGGGAATAAATCATCCCTGATTGAGAACCACTGGCATAGCTGTTGCCATGCATAGGCCTGAAGGGATGATGGGAGGAAGTGGTTACTAGGAGAGAGGGGCCAAGGTAGAGAGGACCACGTTGAAAGAGGCTTAACTCCAGTAGTGGAATGTGGCAAAGCATAGGTGACCTCATCGCGAGGGGGCCAGGGAAGACAATACCCTACCTTTACGCCCCTCCTCAATCCCCTCCTGTCAGTCTGTTGGAGCTCTCCACAGACCATACAGCACCAGAGGGCATCAGCTCTTGTGGCATGGTCTGTGGAGCTTGCCCCCCTCCGACACAAACAGGATGAAGGGTGGTGAGTGGTTCTGTGGGGCAAGGGGCAGACAGTGCTCAGGGTTCTAGTGCTTGCTTAGGGCTATGAACCCTGGCCTGGCCTCTAGTCACTGCAGCTCTGGTGCCTCACACTCCTCTTGGCTGTACCCAAACACTCTCCCGGACATTTTCAAGAGTCTACAGATGAAATGTGAAGGCTTTTTCCCCTCTTGTTTGGGTCTCCCTATTTTCAGGGCAGTTAAACACTTGTGATTTGGGAATTGGCAGACCTTTATATTCATATAGCAGCTTGGCCTCCCAGGACACCTTCATATTCTCCCTCATGTTTCACATTGCCCAAGGTACCACAGACTCAAGCAATCACCACCCTCAGCTTCCCAGGTAACTGGGATTACAGGCACACGCCACCACACCCAGCTATTTTTTGGGGGACTAGGTCTCACTTTGTGCCCCCGGCGCAACTCGAACCGTGATCCCTGGCCCCAGCCGTGGCTTCCTAGGCTGCACCTAGGAAGGCATGCACCACCATGCCCAGCGTCATATTCTCCCTCATGTTTCAGTACCAATTGTCCTATAAGGAGAATTCTGAGCCCCATATCACAGGTGGGAAACTAAGGCTCAGCGAAGTGGGAAGCCTTGTTTTTTTTTTTTTTTTTTTTTGGTTTTTGTTTTTGAGACTAGGTCTCGCTATTTTTGCCTGTGGAACCACAGGCTCTCGTTGCCCGGGGTACCACGCACTCAAGCAATCCCTAGCCTCAGCTTCCCAGGTGGCTGGGATTACAGGCACACACCACCACACCCAGCTATTTTTTTGGAACTAGGTCTCGCTGCGGGCCCTGGGTAGGACTCGAACCGCGATCCCTAGCCCCAGCCACTTCATAGGCTGAAACTTACAGGCATGAGCCACCATGCCCAGCCTGAAGTGGGAAGCCTTGTAAGGATCATAGTCAGTTAATGCTAAACAAGTAGTTAAACTCAGGGCTCCTCCCACTCACACTTGATGGTATCGTGGTTCTGGGCTTTTTATTTGCAGTGCACCTACTGCGTGCTCTGTTGCTGCTCATCTCATTGAACTTCCCACCCAAAAACTCTGCAAAGGTTCTGTGGCCTAGTCCATCCGTGGCCTAGTCCATCCATACTACTCTATTGTTGTGGGATTATTGGCCTTGAGGCTGACTTGGCTTGGTGTACATCCTAGCTGTGTGAAAGGAGATGCTTCTCACAGACTGGAGTTCCCTTATGGTTCTTTTTTTGAGACTAGGTCTTGCTATTTTTGCCCATGGAACCACAGGCTCACGTTGCCTGGGGTACCACGGACTCAAGCGATCCTCAGCCTCAGCTTCCCAGGTAGCTGGGATTATAGGTGTGTGCCACCATGCCCAGCTATTTTTTTGGAGCTAGGTCTAGCTGTGTTGCCCTGGGAGGGACTTGAACTGTGATCCTTGGTTCCAGCCTCTTATGGTTCTTATTCATATTGCACAGAATGTAGGTTTGTAAGGGCCACTTAGCTCTTAGATTCTACCCTCAAAACCAGGCCTACTTAATTTCACCAGTCCTTTGGGAGAAGTGCCTTTCCTCCTGTTCCTCTGTTCAAGATGTGTGGGAAAATTGGCTGTTGCCTCTCAGCCCATTCCAACTCGCTGTGTTCCTTCCTTCCCATCTTTGAGGTGTGACATGGCATCCCAAGGGCTGGGGCACAGGAGCATGGCTGACTTCTTGCCACCATAACTTCATTCTGAAGAGAAAGGGTACCATGAAATAGGCCTGGCTGATGGGGGCTGGGGGGTTCATTCACCCGGAAGGCCTGGGTCTCTCTCACAGGTGCTGAGCACCTGCTGACCTGCCTCCTTCTGCTGGGTTCCGGGTCCTTTGGCAGGATGGAGAGGAAGGCTGGGAGGAAGAACCGGCGGTCCTGGTGCTGCTCCTGGCAGAGGAGTTTGTGTCCATGATCTACAACGTCAAGCAGGTAGGTAGAGCCTGAGGGCTGAGCACTGAGGCCCAGGACAGAGACCAGCTCTTACTAGGGAGCAGAGCATTAATGCAGGTTCTCCCCCTTCGTGCAGGGAAGTCAGAGCAGCTTGGAGAAAGGGAAGGAAACGTTTCGGAGCTTTGTAGCTGACATCACTGCAAGGACAGAGGGGAAAGCGCTGTCACTGGTGATTGTGGACCAGGACAAGTATTTGAGGTTTGGTTTTGTCCTGGACACTTAGCATTAAAGGGGACACCTCCACAGAGGTGGGTTTATTTATCCTCGATTGGGTCCCTAAGCAAGAGGGTCCCTGACACCCTGTGGGATGCTCTTACTCTTCTGCCTCAACTCAACCTGGAGCTGATGGTCTTCATTTTCTTTCTCCCCTGCTCCAGTGCTCCGCGTCTTCCAAAGAGGAGGAAACAAGGAACTGCAGGCAGACAACAGGCCAAAGAGAGGCAGCAGCAGAGACAGCCAGGACCCACGGTATCCAGGGTAGACATGGAAGAGGTACTTTGCCTGAGTCAGATCTGCTGGGAGAGGAGAGAAGGGCCCAGACAGGCTGGGATGCATCTCCGTGAACAGCAAGAGAACCTCAGGCTGGTCTCTCCATCCAGTCCCTCCTGCTTTTGGGTCTCTAGGCATTGGTGGAGCTGCAGCTGCACACAGAAGCCCAGGCTCGAGTGGTACAGAGCTGGAGAGAGCTGGCTGATTTGGCATGTGCTTTCACAAAGGCTGTGGCTGAGACGCCCTTCAAGTGAGTATCTCAGCAAGTCCCAGCTCCATGCCTAGCCTCATCCTGGACGGCAGCTCTTTCCCCATACTCTGCTGCCAGTCATTGTCTCAAGCTTGAGGCAGGAGCTGACCTTATACTGGGAATTCTTCCGAAGCGCCTTCCAGTCCTATTTCAGTATACAAGTTTGTCTTGGGTAGGTTGGAACTGGCTCACTAACTGACCAAGTAGTCAGAATTAATTACAGGTCAAGCCGAGTGTGGTGGTGCATGCCTGTAATCCCAGTTACCTGGGAGGGCTGAGGCTGGGGATCACTTGCGTCTGCAGGTTCGAGACAACCCAAGCAACATAGTGAGACCTGGTCTCTTAAAAAAAAAAAAAAAAAAAAGAATTCATTACAAGTCAGATCTCAGTGTGGTAAACCCTGATAAAATGTTTGAGCCTGCTTAGCACAAGGAGTGTTCATAGGCAGAATTTTATTATTTTGTTTTTTTTAATTGTTTTTGAGACTAGGTCTCACTTTTTGCCCGTGGAACTGTAGGCTCACGTTGCCCGGGGTACCACAGACTCAAGCAATCCCCAGCCTCAGCTTTCCAGGTAGCTGAAATTACAGGCATGTGCCACCACGCCCAGCTATTTTTTTGGTACTAGGTCTCGCTATGTTGCCCTGAGCGGGACTCGAACCACGATCCCTAGCCGCTTCATAGGCTGAAGCTTCAGGCACATGCCGTGTCTGGCCATAGACAAAATTTTAAATTAGAAGGCACGTCAGAGACAACTCAGCCAAGGCCTTCATTTTATGCCTGAGGTTAGTGATGCTGGAAGATACTGATTTGTTCACCTTCTAGCCAGTCAGAGCCCCAGAACTGGATTCCCAGCTGCCTGACACAGCCTCTGTGCCTCTATGAACACAGCCTCACAGATTAACACAATCCAATTTCAGTAGAAGCAGAAGAATCTGCCATTTTTCTGGTGCCTTCTTTTAATGAAGAGTAGATTCGTTATTAAAGGAATCAACAGCAAGCATTGCTTGGGAACAAAGTGAGCCCTCAGATGGGCCAGATAATAGTGGTCGCCACGTCCAAGGTTGCGTGAGGCGTGGGGAGAGGTACAGTTATGTCAGCTGCTTGCAGCTCTTGACCTGTGCTGTTTGCAGGAAGCTCCGAGATCAGACCAGTTTCTCCTTCTGCCTGGAGAGTGACTGGGCTGGAGGGGCGAAGGTGGACCGTGCTGGCCGGGGCCTTGCACTCGTCTGGAAGAGACAGATTCAGCAGTTCAACCGAGTCAGCCTGGAAATGGCCAGTGCTGTCGTGGATGCCTATCCTTCCCCACAGCTCCTGCTCCAGGTACACTGTCCCAGGGCACTCCCACTCTGACCCAGGGTGGGAAGACAGGTTCTTATTCCCCAACCCAAGCTGACTGCCCCCTGCTGTCCTTGTTCATGGACAAGAGGTGACTGGATGGTGTTAATAAGGGGTCATTTGCCACTTCCAGGCTTATAAGCGGTGTTTGTCGGAGCAAGAGCGCCAGAATTTGCTTGCAGACATAAAAGTACGTCGTGGGGAAGGTGTGACAGCTACTTCCCGCCGCGTCGGGCCAGAGCTGTCCAGGCGCATCTACCTTCAGATGACCACTCTGCAGCCTGAGCTCTCTTTAGACAGTGCAGACTGATGCTGGCCCCGGGGCTCAGGGGCATGGACCTGCTGCAGTCAGCGCCCCAGACTCTTCTGGAGCAGGACAGCTCTACCCTCCCAGTATTTAATGTCCCTCCTCTCCTAGCAAAGATCAGCTGCTGTGTCGGAGCCCCCTGCCCCCTGCCCCAGTCAGCCCTCCAAAACACAAAGGAACAAAGTCAGACCACTCAGACACGTATTTAATAATGTAGAAATGTAAAGACCCTCAGCATCCAATCTGGAGAGCACGGGTGAACTGCCTTCGGATCAGCTGGAGCAAGATCTGGCCACTGCCCCCGCTTCTGGATTCTCTTAAATGTCATGTCCTATGTGTTTACTTTCAATGAAGCATTTGTACCAATGGCTCTGGAGTTTAGAGGAAGACTAAAAGGATGTGCAGTGACTGAGAAAAGTGTGAGCTATGCAGCAGAGCTACCCTTAGAGGCAAACATGTCCTTTCTTCCAGATCAGGACAGTCACAGGTGGTAGTCCTAGCCAAGGGGGCCACCAGGGAGACGCTGGGCCTGCCCTCTGCCCCTGAACAGGGTCCTGCTCTCCTGGGGGAAAACCAGCGCTCACAGTCAGCTTGCAGTGAAAGAGTAGCAGACGGCACCCATTCCCGATCCTTTCATCTAGCTGTTAGGAAATGAGGCCACCGTAAGGTCCCTGGTGGGCTAGTGGTTAGGATTCGGTGCACTCAACAGAGGCCACCACGAGAAAATGCTGACGCTGTTAGCTGGAATGCACCACTTTCAAAGTGCATGGTGCCACTGGTTCCCCTTAAGCAGGTGTAGTTAAAATCTAGAAGACAATTTTCAAATCTCAATCTCTAAGAAACTTGAGTTTTTAGGCTGCCTTTGAGGTATGTAATCACACCAACTAACAGCTGTCATGCGGTGTGGCCTGGCCAGGCAGAACTGGCTCCTCTGTTACTGGCAACCAGGGAGTAACTGCTCTGAAACATGGACCATCCCCATTTACTGGAAGCCACGTCCCATGGCTAAGAGACAGGCAATCTGGTGTGAGTTCTGGTCTAGGACATAAGGGAGGCAAAGGGTGAAAAGAGGGACCCCGCTGTGGGAGTCCTGTTGTGCCTCTAACTTGGAGACCACAGGCAAGTCATGGAAGGCCTCAGTTTCCCTGTCTGCCAGTGTCAGATTGGAGTGAATGGTTGAGATTTTTGTATCGTCATTAATATGAATGTCTGAGGTCCTTAAGAAAATAGATATGCCCCTCCCTCCCAATTTAGCTGGATTTGCTGAGTGTGGAATTACCCAAGTCCCCAATAACACACTGCCTCCTGATGTGCCCTGGCCGCCCAGGGAGAAATGAAAGGGTTGGTGACATACAAAAGTATAAATGTAGTGACAACTGACCATTTAGTAGAAACAAGCCTTGCCTTTACACAGCTTTGTAGAACAACTAGAAAAGGCTGTTTTTTCCCCTCTCCCCACCCCCAAGCCTATCCTTTAGGCATGCAGGTAACTGTCCCCACCTCCCACTTCACCTTATTCCACCAGGGAACCTGACTAGGGAACAAAGAAGTCCTACAGAGGAGGTCTCAAGTACCAATCAGCAGCCATGTGATGACGGCAGGTAGTTCTGACGCTAAAAAGAGGTTGTGTCCAGCAGAACCCAATTCCATAGGAATCCAAGCTCCAAGGCGGGAGGCAGCAGGTGTGCTGAGGACGAGCTCACTGCTGAGAGTCGGTCTGCAGGGCCCACCGGAGGATGTCGTGGCCACGCAGGCCCCGGATGGCGTTGTCATAGATGGCGTTCACACTGGTGCAGAGGGGCTGCTGCCGCAGCTCTGTCACCCGACATGCCACCAGCCCACCAGCCACACACAGGAGCAGCAGCAGCAGCAGCTTCAGCACAGCCCAGGACCGGGTGTGTTTCCGGGGTGGTGGCTTGCGGGGGCGAGAGCCAGACTTAGATTCTGGAGGGACAGTGGACAAAAAGGTTTGTTCCATTAGGGTGGAGGGAATCCATAGCATCCCACCAATTAATGCTAGTCTCCTCAACAGGCCCACTGACACCCCTGTTTGCAAATGCAAACACTCAGACCCTGAAGCAAATACTTGCAAGAACACCTAAACTCTGGAAAATCCTCGCTATGCAGGGACTGAAACATTAGCCTCCTTTGGATCCCTAAGGGGTACATTCAAGACTGGCACTCATTCTGGGTTTCTCAGGTAGCTCCCACGGGTCCCAGAGTCCTGAATCCTCCTCCGTTGCATGGTGACAATCTAGGCCCCTTGGGACCAAGGGGAGGAGTTTATCAGAAGGCACCGGGCATGGCTAGAGTGCTGCCCATTTGGGGGAAACAGGTTTGAGAAACATAGTAGTTAAGGGGTTACAAGTGACTGCCATTTCCTGACACACAGAACTTTTCTGAATCTGCAGTGGCATACATTACATTTATAATTAGGTAATTAAAAATTGGCTTTGAGATTTCTAGGCACTTGGCTAAGTACCCACAAACTATGATCCTGTCACTCAAGACTTCCTTGCTTATTCAATCTTACTGCTACCCTGGGTAAGGAGATGAGCCTCATTTTCTGCAAGAAAACAAAAAGGTGGTGAGGCTAGGCAACTTGCTTAGACAAGGGCGAGTGTGGACAAGCAAGCTGGCCTCCACTTCTCCACAAAGTTCCTGCCCTCAGGGTCCCTTTTGGCCAGAGGGTACATAACCCTCCTGTGAACAGGCAGCCACATCAATACATAAACTTATTGGACATTCAGGCCACTCAATTGAGGTGTGTTTTCATAACATGGCTCTGAATATAGGCCACATGGTTCCTGTGGTGTTCAAGCAAAGACAGTGATGTGTTCCAACTTGCTGAAATTGCACCATGTCCTCCAAACAGCCAGTGCACTTCAGGGGTACAAAGGACTTTGAAAGGGAACCTGAATATATGCAATCTGTGTCTTTCTTGGGTTAGGAACCTAACTTTAAAAAAGAGCGCAACTCCCTATTCTGGGTATGTGCTCACCTGAAGGAAACAACTGCACATATACATGGTGCTGGGTAGACAAAACATCCAGGGCTCTCACTCCCTACGGGAGCCCCCCATTATCTGTTACCCTCCAAGAGCTATACCCACATCCTAGAGAATATTGTACCTAAGGTTTACCAGCTCCTTCCCTCACTCATCTAAGTGTGCAAACACGAGTCTCCCAGCACAGCCCCACTGGGGCCCAGCAAAGGAGAGAAAACATACTGGGGGCCTGATTTGCTTCCTTCTTGGGTTTCTTCTCCTGTTCCCGCTTGGCAGCTTTCAGGGCATCATACTCCTTTCTGCGACGCTCCTTCTCTTCTGCCTTCTCCCGCTTGCGCAGCTCCCGCTCCTGAGCCTCCTTAGCTCGCTGCTTGGCCTCCCTCTTCTTCTCGGCTTCTACGATAAGACAGCCCCAAATAACCCTCCAGTGCACTTTCCCAAGCAACTAGAAACGGCTCCCTCCCTATGCCATGGGGCTCCTAAGAGACTTAAAGGAAATTGCTGTACCTCTGCCCTCCAGAAAGGGGCCTTTAAAATACATTAAATTGTTCCCAGGGTTAGCTGAGTGGATTCTTACTAAGAGAACTCAAGCTGTAACAGCAGAAACAATGGAATAACATAGCAAGGGGTGAGCCCAGTGCTCCTCTAGAATCAGGTACAAATTCACAAAGAATAGCAACTGACAGCTGTGCACAGCTCAGATGTGAAAAGAAAAAACAACAGAGATGCTGACTCCTTGGGATCCCTACCTTCCCAAACTTTAGAGAGGAATGTGGCATGGGGAGACAAGCGAGAAGAGAAAGTGAACATTCAGATTCAGGGTTATTGATGACAGAAATAAGGTTTCTGGAAAACAGTTCATCAGAGGGTACTCTCTAGACATCAGTTCAGTAATCTGACACTTTCAGAATGATGTCACAGCTCAAGGATGTTTACATGCAGAACCCAACTTACAAATTAATTGCTTCTAAACTGCATTTCCAAATTAGTTATTTGGAAGCTTGAAGTATATTTCCCCAAAGCCAGAATGCCACAAATGGTAGTTGAATGTCCTCATAGCTTAAAAGCCTATTTGGCCCATAAAGTAGCTGAACAGCAGCACTAAGAGCATGGAGCTTTCCACTACTCTGTAGACAAACAAGCTCCACATTCCAGCAGGGCACTGAGAATGCCAAGAACACACCACACCCAGCCTCCAGAGAATGTGCACCACCAAGAAGTGGCAGCAGCGAAGGTCAGTCGTCAACAGGGCCTTGTGGCAGCCATGCAAGTAGTGGGGACAGTCCTGAAGCAGGAGTTAGGATTTGGGGCTGACTGTATCAGTATAGCTGCCCCTCCTCCCTCCACAGGCGCCCCTGGCAAGGGGTCTGTGAAGTCAGGCAGGCAATACAGCCCTACTGTGTGCCAGGCCTTGTCCTAATTTCTGGATACAGCATCAAGGACAATTCAGGTTCTAGCCCCCGAGTCACCTGTTTTCTAGAGGAGACAGACAACAAACAAGTGAACAGTGAAAAATGACAGTGATACGTGTCAAGACGAAAATAGATGTTGGGGTAGCCAGGCACGGTGGCTCGTGCCTGTAAACTTCAGCCTATGAAGCGGCCGGGGCTAGGAATCACGGTTCGAGTCCCGCTCGGGGCAACACAGCGAGACCTAGTCCCAAAAAAACAGCTGGGCGTGGTGGCACACGCCTGTAATCCCAGCTACCTGGGAAGCTGAGGCTGGGGATCGCTTGAGTCTGTGGTACCCCGGGCAACGAGAGCCTGCGATTCCACGGGCAAAGATAGCGAGACCTGGTCTCAAAAAAAAAAAAAAAGAAAAGAGAATAGATGTTGGAGAACAACAGAACAACAGGCAGGACAGCTACTCTGGCTTGGGTGGTTCCGAAAGGGTCACAGTTAGTGAAGGGCAGCATAGGAGCAGAGATAGGAGCTGCTGCTCCAAGTGAGGCATGTGGGGACAAGAGGAAAAGGCCAGTGAACGCGCAAAGGTGAGACTGAACTTAGCGTACTTCAGGAAGAACAGTGGTGCCTGTGGCTGCGGCTCACTGCATGCTCTCCTTTGTGTGTGGAACAGTTCAAAGCTAGAAGACCTGGCCCATGGTAGGCCTTGCTGGCCATATTATGGAGTTTGAATTTCATTCTAAGTACAATCAGAAGCCACAAGAAGCTTCTAGCAGATAGTGACATAATTGCTGTATTTTTAAGACCTTCTGGTTGCTGTGTGCAGAATGGCTTTGTGGAGAGGGCACGGGTGAAGACAGGATGCCATGTCAGGTCTGTGGAGGCTTAATTTTGGGGGTGGCGCTGGAGATGGAGAGACAGTCACATGCACAGCCCAAGAGCAGGCTAGATACAGGAACAATAGAAGACAGGAATGTGGATGTCTTTCCAACTTCAGGCTTGAGCAATGGCAGGAATGCTGATTTCCTCAAGGACACACTGGGATGTGCAATAGGGTTCTGCTGTAGCCAGATGGCATTTGAGAAACCTAGTAACCTCCCTGCAGGCAGAAAAGCAAGGGGCTGAATCTGACTCTACAGCCCAGTAGAGAAGCCAGGACTGGAAGGAGGTTTGTCAGGTGAAGATGAGACCACCACACTGCTCCCCCATGGTCTTCACAACTCCCCTGGATCCTAACTCCCAAAGCATGGGGATCACTGGCTGGGCTGAGCACCTTGGTGATGTCTGGAGAAGGGAGAGCCACCCACCTCGTTCTACTTCCAGCCGCCGCTGCTTCTCTCTCTCCTGATCCGCCTGCACGGCCTTCATGTGCTGTAACACCTGCAAGGGGAGGAGGCACTGGTAGGTCTTCATAGGTTTGCTCAGGGAAATTTCAAGAGAGATGCTTTTCAGGGTCCCAGATCACCAGGGCCTAGAAGCTGTGCAGAGCTACCAGAGTTCATCTGCTCATTGGATCCTAACTTACCACATTGACCTTAGTCGAAGCCCAGCTCACTAAAGCTGTCAGTACCTTTGTCAAACACAATGCCAACTGCAGTCTGTACAAAGTCCTACCGTGAACAACCTTATCTGCATGAAGTGCACTTGCATGTACCTTCTAATGAGCAGGGACAGCACCCCCAAAATGCTCTGCTGACCTCCTTCCTACTGTGTACTCTTGCCAGTTCTCACACTAAGGGTTCCTAAGGGTAGGGGCCACCATCCTATCTGCAGGTGAGCCCAGAGCTTCGCTGGTTGCTTTTGTTTGTTTGTTTGTTTGTATGTTTGTTTGTTTGTTTGAGACTAGGTCTCACTATTTTTGCCCATGGAGCCACAGGCTCACGTTGCCTGGAGTACCATGGACTCAAGCGATGCCCAGCCTCAGTTTCCCAGGTAGCTGGGATTACAGGCATGCGCCACCACGCCCAGCTATTTTCTGGGACTAGGTCTCGCTGTTTTGCCCCAAGTGGGACTCGAACCACGATCCCTAGCCCCAGCCGCTTCATCGGCTGAAGCTTACAGGACGAGCCACCATGCCTAGCTACAGAGCTTCACTGGTTGTAAGCGCTCAACACTCACAATAGAATGACTGGATTTCAAAAGGAAAACTGAGATCCTGATAGTGACTTGTCCACTGTGAATGGCTGAGAGCCACCTAGCTAGGAGGGCAGACCCTAAGTTCCTAGACAGAGCTGCTCACTTCCACGGCAGAGGAAGGAGAGCTCTGAGGGACAGGGAGGGGCCAGATGGCCCAAACACCACACCACGTACTTGGCACTGAGCTCTGCAAATCCTTGCCACCTATTATGATGACCTAACAGTCACCCAGATTCTCACCCTTGGCTAGGGGAGGAGGTAACAGACTTACAACCTTAGCAAATGACAGCCTTTCCAAGCCAATTTTCTCATCTGGAAAACAGAGATAAGGTAGACTTCTCTGGCCTGTTATGAAGACTAATAAATTAGTCTTGTACAAACAGCTTAACATCATCCCTGGCATTCTATGTGCTCGATAAACCGTTGTTTCTTAACTTTATCTTTTCTGTGAAACCTAAACTCTTCTAAATTAATACCACCCATTGTGCTCACCATCCTGAACAACCTGCAGGACAGGTGTGTACTCATATTTGATGATTTTATTTGCTGGACACCAGACATGCCTTCAGCACTCAAAGAGGGACTCAGGTGGGCCTGCAAGAGCAGCTCCCTCTAAGACCTGCTCCTAAGCCACTAGAAACACTGTCCTCATCAGCCTGGCTGCAGATCTGCAGACACCTCTCTGGAAGTAGTCAGTTTCACTACAATGGACGGCTGCTCAACGAGCTGCTGCAGGATCCGGAATAAGGCCACGGACAGGAAAGGGAACCAGGTACCAAGTCCCAGTTTCCTTCTGAGCTGAGTAGTAATGACAACGTCAGCTGGCAGTAGGGAGCGTGCAGCTGGCTGAGCTGAGAGGTGTGACAGCCACCCCTTTCACCTGGGCTAACACACCATGTGTTATCTGAAAGCATGTCAAGTTCAGAAATGGGAGACACTCCCATTACAGACTGGGAGGCCATGGGGGGGAGATTTTTGTCTGCCTATCCCTGCCTACGGCACATAAGAAGCACTTGGTGCACGCTGTGAGCTAATAAGTGATGTTTAACAGATGCTTTCCTCTGCACCAAGCTGACCACATACTGACTGACCAAGGCTTCTGCAGTCAGAGCTGTGAGACCTCAGCTAACTCCAGAGCCCAGCCCCTTCCCTCCGACACCTGAGCACTGCGGGAGCCGACTAAAGTCTGGGGCTGTGGTTACAGGGCCACTGCGCTACCCAAAACTTTGGAGGGCTCCTGGGCATACTCAAGACCTGCACACACAATACAAATGATTTTTGTGGGTAAAGCTGCAGAAGAGCAGCGATTTCCTATGGTTTGACATATTTGTTGAATGCATACATGCTGGATTCTGAGAAACAGAAGTAAAGTCTGCTCTCAGGGTTATGAGGGCTGGGAGATGAAACCCACGAAGCATGCAGGACAAAGGATAGGCAGTGTGGGTGCTGCTGCTGGTCTCCAGAACAGACACCGCTCTTAAAGCACTGCGTAAAGACAGGATTTCCTCGGCCACTGCGCTGTTCCCACTAAGGGGAAACTGCTGCCCTGGCGACGCGCTGCCACTGACTCTGCTTGCTTTTTTCTATTGGTGGGTGACGTGCATGGTGAGATGACGTCAAAAGCTCCACGCTAATGATAGGAAAAGGCCATTACTCTTGAGAGTCACATGGAGACCCAGTGCACACACATTTCACCAACACTCCACTTAGTCAAAAGTGAAGTTTTTTTCTGTTGCTATGTGCCCTAAACACAGTCATCTGGTGGCCTGCAGAAAAAACAGCAGACTGTTCTAGAGCTGGAGGGGAAAATGACTATGGCTGGAGTTTCTGAGAGATGGGTACAGTGCTGTAGTGGGGAAGGAGCCCGAGGTGTCTCCAAGGCTACTAGCCATGTTGGTGAGCAACATGCATCTTCCCTGCTGCCCCTACTTCCCTCCTCCACTATCACACTGCACTGAAACCTAAGGCCATTCTGCCCAGGAGGTGACTGTTTAGCATTATAAACTTACCAACACTAACAACACCTCCAGTCACCAAATTCCTACAATAACTGTGACTCAGCCACAGCCCTGAGTCTTGTCCCACTGAAACAGCTGTTGGCAGCACGCCTGCTGGATCGGGTAACTCTTGCTTCAGAGTGGAGCTAAGCAGCAGAGCAGGAGATGAGACTGTTTTACGACTCGCTGGGTAAACACAGAAACAAAGGTCCCTTCGCCTGAACCCAGACAGATCACTGGGACCTCATGCTTTTATCAACACACAGCTACAGGTGCCCTGGAAGGGGAAAACAAGGAGGCGGCAGAACCGAGTCCCGGGGGGTATGCAAAGGAGACACTTGACACTTACCTTGTTGGCGCACTGCTTACACTGCTTCTCGTCTAAACAATCGCCTGCCACTTTGGCCAGGACAGGATCCAGGGGGTTATCCTTCAGATCCAGCCACTTCAGGTTCTAAAGAGATGGGCAGAGAATGGCTGAGACCTACTTGGTACAGAAGCTCCTCAGGGGGACAAAATGAGCAGTAAGCAACAAAGTCTCTTTGTTACAGCTGCAAGGAAAGCCATTTGAGGCTGTGCCAATGAATGGCTCCTGAGCCTTGCTTACAAGTGTGTCAGGTAGCCCCCAAGCCCCTGCTACACTGGCCAGGCCACACTGGTGCCTGAGTTGTTACCTTGAGCTGAGCAAAGCTGACAGGCAGGGTGGCCAGCCTGTTGTTGAGAAGATCCAGGTGCTGGAGGTTGACCAGACGGCCAAAGTCGGCCGGCAGCTGCTGCAGCTTGTTCTTACTCAGGTCCAGCTTCACCAGGTGTGTGAGGCCACAGAAATCCGACTAGGACCCAAAGGGAGAGTATCTAAGCCTGGGTCACACGCTTTGGTTAACAAAGAAGCCCCCTACCTATGTGTAAATCTGGACTTGATCCTCTGCCAGCTACTCCACCTCAAATGAAGATGGAGAGAATGCTCGCTGCTCCTAGTAAAGAGTATGTATGTCAATGAGCTTAACACAAAGCGGCACAATGAAAGGTTCTTCCTTCATCCTCTGTTCTCCATTCAACCCACCTTCCACATGGCTACTGAGTGATTAGGAACCTACTCTGTCTTCCCATAGCACCTTATGCTCACTCTTCACAGCAGCTGTCAAAACATAATACGACCTCCCATCCCCACTTGTCTCTACTCTCCTCCGAGGCAGCACATCCTCACTGCCAGGCTGACGTTTATTGTTATCACTGCCTTTCCCACCCGCTGCTCTGGCCACCTCATGCCTTGCCACATCTGCTAGACTCTTATGCTCTGTTCTCGGAGACACCAGCATGGTGCTTATTAGCACAGGTGCTCGTGAGTGTTCTGAATGACGGGCTGGCTAGCTGAGCAGAGTCCATCCCATCCACAGCCTGCTCTTCAGCACAGTTCCAGACATCCCTCTGGTCATTAAGTCTCTGCTCAGCACTATCTGAAGGGATGCTCAGCCTCAGCTAATGAGACACTGCTTGTGCCATCCAGGGACTCTCTGGGGACTCCCTGAGGACTGGCAAACGCCAGTGGAACTGCACAGTGGAGATAACAAACTGAGATTGGAAAGGGCACTTGGAGGTGCTAAGAAAGTAGTTAACAAGTGTCAGGGTGCAAAGAATTACTACCCTTCTGTAATCAGACACAAACTATTTCCTGGAAGAAATGGGATCTCAAATGCATTTTCACGTTGCCCGGGGTACCACAGTCTCAAATGCATTTTCAATAGTAGAAACTGTTCTTGATGAGCTGCAAGGAGATGCTATAAACAATAAGGGAAGCCCAGGAGAATACTGAGAGGGGAATAGGACTAATGATCTAGAGAAGAAAATGTCAACTTCTGAGACTCAATCCCTGAGCCAGAGTCCAAAAGAGTTCCACAAGGCATGAGGTGGCCAGAGCAGTGGATGGAAAAGGCAAAGATGACAACAAATTTGGATCTAATATTGTTAGAGAGGAGAGGCCGGCTATGGCTACTATTCACAAGAAGCTACATGACTTTAACACCTGTTTGAACAAAGGGAGAATTGTGGAGAAGTTGTACAAGAAAAAAATCAAAAGGATTTCATCACACACTGGATGTGAAGCGTGAAAAAGCATCTCAAGTAACTCAAGGATCAGGAGGACAATGATATGGTAATTTCATAATGTCCCATTTTTTCTCTTTTCCCCAGAAAGTCTGCATATAAACAGCTTTCACCCTGTAATGCAGAGCAACTTACAAAATGGTCTTCGGCCTCCTCTCTGCAAAAAGAAGGGAAACTTTCTTGAAAAAACAAAACAGGAAAAAAACAACAACAAAAAACCGCCGGGCATGGTGGCACGTGCTTGTAAGTGACAGCTTATAGAGTCGCAACGGACCTGGGAATCATGGTTCGAGTACTGCCCGAGGCAACACAGCAAGACCTAGTCCCAAAAAATAGCTGGGTGTGGTGGCACGTGTCTATAATCCCATCTACCTGGGAAGCTGAGGCTAGGAATTGCTTGAGATTGCTTGAGTCCATGGTACCACAGGCAAGTGAGCCTGCGGTTTCACGGGAAAAAATAGCAAGACCTAGTCTCAAAAAAAAAAAAAAAAAAAACAGATGACCCTAGGAAGTAACTCAGAATTCTGCTGATTTCCTTTTCTGTGGGCTGGCTTTACTACCGTTTTAAAGAGTGAGGCCTGTACCTTGCTGCCCTTCCCACAGAGAGAGACCAACTACCCCACGCCTAACACTTGGGCTTAGTTGTTACCCATCTACATGCCTATCCTGAAATTAATGCCTATGACACAACTCACAAACAGGAAAAGCATTCCGGATTCTCCAAGGAATTCCACTTGCTTGCTAATCTTACCGGTAAAGTACTCAATTTATTGCAGGACAAATCCAGCACGGTGGCCTTTGGGAGGGCAGCCTAGGAAAAGAATGAGAACAAAATGTCAAACCAATACATGGAACAATCTTGTGACAGCTCCTAATGAAGCATTTTCCAAAGAAAGGTCCCACAATTAGGAAAAGTCTTTAAAAAAAAAAAAAAAAAAGTATAAAATTCCTGAAGAGGGAAAAATGAATCGGTCAACCAGGACTTCCAGAAAAATACAAAGACAAGGGTGTGGGCTGTAGAACACCAAAAAAATACTCACATTTTTAGAAATTCACAGAATTTAACATTTTCTCCAGTGCATCCCATTCCCCCAACCCCCCCCCTAATACGGTAGGGGCCATGCCTGACAGAGCTTTGAGATTCCCTGTACTCAATATCTGTGTTGGCTGAGTCATTAGAGTGAGTGACTGAATGAATGAGAGAGTGACAGCCTGGGTGAAAACAGGCTCTCACAGACCATCTCCGTTTCCTCATGGTGTCCTTCCTGGGGCTGTGCTGCACTGACCCAGAGCAAATGGCTTTGGGCAGCAGTCCTAGGGGCAAGTGAAAATGAGGCTGGTCATCTTCGTGGAGTGGGGAAGCAGGCAATGATTCATTTAAGGAACCTGAGCCCACCTACACTTTCCAGGGGTCAGAAAGTCTACAGAATGAAGTTTGACTACCTAAGAAAAGCTTTAGATCTTATTGAGGGGTGGGGAGAATGCTACAATAATGGCTACAGATACTGGCATTTGCTAACTACAGAGTATTCAGTATTACAATCCTATTTAATCCTCACCATAGGAAACTATTATCACGATTTTATAAGAGAGGAAGTCTAGGGATAAAGGTAAACTAGCTTGCCAAGGGCACTCAGCTATTAAGCATTGGGGCTGGGATATGAACTGGGAATCCTGTGCTGGCTTCCATACCATACTGCCAAGGCTGAGGGAAGACTGGGCTAAGTGCCAAAGGAAAGTGTAATTGGTTAAAGGCAGTGAGGAAAGTGTAGGGCATCCAAGGGGTGGCTAGGCCTGCGGTGGAAACCCAGTGGGAAAAGAAGAAACCTGTGATCTATGTCCACACTTCGGCAACAAACTAGTTATGGAATCTTCTGGGGCTCTCAGGCATCAGTTTTCTGGGTTGAGGGTGGGAGCTGGGCAGAGGAGGGGTGGGCTGCAGAGGCCCCGGATTCCTGCCGGTTTCAGATGGCTTGGGAAGAAACGGTGCCAACAAAGCGGACTTCTCGCTTTCAAGGAAGGATGCCTCAGGGCTGGAAGCAGCCAGAGAGAATTAGCGACTTCCTAGAATAGCCGGCTCTGGGCCACACCCAGGTCGGCCCGAAGGCCTACTTTCCGAACAAGTCATTCATTCATTTGTTCATTCATTCTCCGTGTTCACCTCTCAACAGAGCTAAAGGGCGCCTACTTTAGTTCGGGCAAGCTTTAGCTGCAAAAGCTCCCCAAATTTGGGGGTGGGGGCAAACGGATTCACTCCAGACCAGGAAAAAGTCCAAGGCCGGACAATCAGTTTCTCCCCATTTTCTGGAACTGCACCAAAAGTGACACGTGTACATCCCAGGAAGAACACTGAGGCAGGGCACAGCCTCCCTGGGGACTATGTCCCACGCCTCCCCCACCCCAATCCTCTCGATAGTAAGGCGTAGAAACTGAGGCATGGGAAAGGATGCAGCCCACGCAGGGGCCTGCACGCGTCGTGGGTGGGCGCCTGGGCCTCGTGGGACAACACTCACCAGTTCCTTGACGGGAACCTCATTCAGGTCGCTGAGGCTCAGGTCCAGCTCGTTGCCATCCAGCTTGTCGCGGAGGTTCCCGCCCTTGTTACCGGCCTTGGTCATGGTGACGCCGGCTGAAAGGATCCCGGCTCTCAAGCACCGACGGGCAGGGAACGGGTTAAAAAATTGCTCGTCGGTTCAGCTGACTCGCACCCAACCGACAACGCCTGTGTCCTCCGCCGACGAAGGTGGGAGAAACCCGCTGCCTGCCCTCCTTCCCACAGCACTCTTAGCCCCGCGTCCTGCTCCCACCGGTGCCGCCGCGACGACAACCACTTCCGTGTCCACGTCACCTTCCGCGACCACCGAGACGCCCTGGGCCAGAGCGGCCCGAGCGCGTTCGGGAACGCCCTCTGGCGCCCAGAGAAGCGCATTGCAGTCAACCACGGCAGGCGGGGCGGGGTTTCAGGCTACGAGCTCTGTTTCCCTCCCAGCATTCCCCGGCGACCACCCTGGCACGTCATCCCCCGCGACCACACTGGCAATTCAGCCGCCGTTGGCTCGGGAAGCACCTGGAAGAGAAAGGGCACGGGCCTAGGGCCAAAACTCTTTGATTCACACCCAAAACTGACCTCATCAGAACACTCGCATTCTCCTGCGTTAGTAGCTGAAGCTGAATGATCTTTTAAGATTGTTCCCTGTTCACTGTTAACAAGTGAACTTCAACTGTTAACAAGTGAACTTCACTTGAACAACCGGACTAGTCAACCTCTGATTCTCTTTGCTCCTTCGCAATGGCCCAGCCATTGTCCAGGCCGCAGTCAACTCGTGTCTGGATTGTTCAGTCCCTTTCCTATCATCCAACTTCACCCAGCTGCCCTGATGATCTTTCTGTAAATCTAGCAATGTCTCTCTGCTCTGCTTAAATCTCTTCAAACTTTCAGCCTCCCCCAAGAAATGAACTATTCTCTCTTCTACTCTAGGCCCTGTTGATGAACATAGCATCCTCACAAGCTCCAGCCAGTTCCTCCCTGCCTAGAATGCTATACAGACTTACAAGCCTCCATATCTATCCCTCTTCTGGAATGGCACTGATGGATGAATGAATGAATGTATGCATGAATGAATGAATGAATGAGACACTTTTTGCAGTCCAAACCTCTTAGTTTGTTCATCTTTGAAATGGGAATTTGTTTTTGTTTTGTTTTTTTTGAGGCTAGGTCTCGCTAGTTTTGCCCGTGGAACCGCAGGCTCACGTTGCCTGGGGTACCACAGACTCAAGCAATCCTCAGCCTCAGCTTCCCAGGTAGCTGAGATTACAGGCGTATGCCACCATGCCCAGCTCTTTTTTGGGACTAGGTCTCGCTATGTTGCCCCGAGCGGGACTCGAACCGCGATCCCTAACCCCAGCTGCTTCATAGGCTGAAGCTTACAGGCACGTGCCACCGTCCCCGACTTGAAATGGGAATATTAAAGCTAATTTTAGACAACTGTGAAAAATGAAGTCAGTTCAGTGGCCTACCCATTTTTAAAAATCACTGCACAACTCTCCCTGCTGCACCCCATGAAGGCAGTACCTCTGTTTCTGGGAAATGGACAAGGGTAATTTAGTAGTAATACATTAGCACTTGGCAATCTCGAAAGCCCTTGGTCATCCATTTATCTTATTCTGATAATGTGCAGCAGATCCTCAAATAACATTGTTTCCTTCAAAGTCATTTCCTCATGTTGATGGGGGTTAGGGGGTCCATTCTTAGCCAGGGCCACTGTGTGTGGAGTCTGCACATTTTCTCCGTGTCTGTTTGGGTTTTCTCCTGATAATTCCACATTCCAAAGATGTGCACTTGCACATTAGGTCATTGGTGAATATGAATTGTCCCAGTGTGAGCGTGGGTGTGAACACACCTGTGATGAAGCACAGTTGTGCTCTCCAAGGATCCTGAGCTGTCACTGCTGCCCTGGACTAGAATGGCTGGGCTGGAAAAATGAATGAGTGAATTAATAGAAAAGACTAAGCCCAGCATGGTGGCTTGTGCCGGTAAGCTTCAGCCTATGAAGCAGCTGGGGCTCGGGATCGTGGTTCAAGTCCCGCTCAGGACAACATAGCGAGATGTGGTCCCAAAAAATAGATGGGCATGGTAGCACACGCCTGTAATCTCAGCTACCTGGGAAGCTGAGGCTGGGGATTGCTTGAGTCTGTGGTACCACGGGCAACAGGAGCCTGAAGTTCCACAGGCAAATTTAGCAAGACATAGTCTCAAAAAAAAAAAAAGTAGAAAAAAGTAATGTAGAAGTGTTTTGGGATCATTATTTAGTAGTTCTAGTGATTTTTTTGTGTGTGTGAACAGAACTTAATTTTGTGATTATAGGACATTAATTCTTGTTTATCCCAATGGTAAAATTGTTTTGCTTAAAGTCATAGTTTCCAAGACCTATCAATACATTAAGTATGGACTTAGTGCACATAAAGAGACTTGGAAGCACCTTCTATTATTTTGAAATATCTCATATTTTGAAAGGAAGAAGCTTTAGAGGGAAAAGTAACTTGTCCTTAGTCACATAGCTGACTGAGTAGAGGGGCAAACCCAAAGCTTTAGATTCCAAATTCTATTTCTTTTTCTCTGTACTCTATTTTCCCTACTGCCAAGTAGCCTGAAGTTAAAGCTATATATCATATATGATATCATATATCATATGATAAAAGGATAATGCCCTAACATGTATAGATAAAGACTGTGTGAAACTGTAAAGCTGTGTGGATGTACATTTGATAATGTCAGACTACAATGGATAGGGGCATTCATTTTCTGTGGCTAGGACTGTGATTTATATATATTGTTTCTTATCACTCACAACAGCCTCATAAACAGATATTATTTCAGTTTTACAGAGGAAGCAATTGAGGAACAGAGAGGTCAACTGTTTACCTATTTAGCAACAGCCACAGGAAACAAGTGAATGCTTTCTAAGAAAGGAGAGCCCTGCTGAGCATGTGTAGCTTCGGAGGAAGAAAGAAATGAGCAAAGGTTCCACAGAGTAGGTGACATTTAAGTTTGGCTTTGAAGAATGGGATTTTTCAGCCAGGCAGAGATACAGTTCAAGGAAGCAGGGTGGCAAAATGAGAAATGACAGACAGAACTATTTGTTAAATCCCGAACTATTAGCTATTTAGCTGGAATGGAATAACTTTCTTTTTTTTTTCTTTTTTTTCTTTTTTTTTTTTTTTTTTTAGACTAGGTCTTGCTATTTTTGCCCGTGGAACCGCAGGCTCTCGTTGCCCGGGGTACCACAGACTCAAACAATCCCCAGCCTCAGCTTTCCAGGTAGCTGGAATTACAGGTGCACGCCACCACACTTACCAAATTTTTTTTGGAACTAGGTCTCGCTACGGGCCCCAGGTGGGACTTGAACCGCGATCCCTATCCCCGGCCGCTTCATAGGCTGAAGCTTACAAGCACGAGCCACCGTGCCCGGCCTTTGGGATAACTTTCTAAGAAAGTAAAGTCTATGGCCTGTAGACTTTACTTGGGAACATTTGACTGGAACACCTGCTAAACCAAGTACCACCCTGTGTTTGGATGTCTGAGGTTATGTGAGGAGCTGTCAAAGCAAATCCAAGTATCAGAAACCCTGAAGAAGCTAGAGATGGAGAACAGAACAGGATACAACAGCTGACTGGAAAGTCCTTGATTGACAGACCGCTGCTCAGCCTAATGCATTCAGGCATCTGTTTCTCCTTCTATAGAAGGGGGATAATTTAAAAAAAAAGGGGGGGGGGGAATAATTAAATGAGAAGAGTGCCAAGAACCCACAGAGACACTTGTTAGAAAGGGCCAACTAGCACTTTGTGACCCAAGTCAACTTTTCTAGGTACAGTGGTTGGTCCCTGCAGCTGGAGGCGAATTTAAAAAGCACCACTTCTGGGGAGGGGGGATAAGTAGGTTCTGCTGCCTTCCAGTTCCAACTCTAGTCCCATTTGAGCTGGGAGGAGAGAGTTGAAAGTCCCCCCAGACCGCTCAGGTCTGGGAGAGGCCCCCAGCACACCTCTCCTGCAACTTAGACTGCTGGCAGGGGTGCGAGTAGGGCACATCCCATGCCACAGGGGTCACGGGTCTCAAGGTCTAGAGGTCTTGGTTTGGGGGACCTGGCTTCCTCCCTTATTTGCAGGGGGATGGAGGCTAGACAGAACCCCAGGGGCCCGGAGCTGGGGGAGGGAATTTGTAGGCCCTGCCTTCTGATCCCTTCCCAGCCCAAGCTGGGCTGGGAACAGGGGCTGAGGCCCCCTCGAAAGGCCTGGCCCTATAAGGAGCCCCCCAGTGGGGGATAGGGTAAATCCTGTACCCCAGGATCTCAGGATCTCAGGCTGTAGGGGCATCGGGGCCCTGGCTTCCACCTTTTCAGTGTCTGGGTATGGTGGCCGGGCACCCAAGGGTCCTGAGCTGGGAGAGATTAGTAGGCTTCATCTTCCAGGCCTGGCCCTGAGCATAGTCAGCCAGAGGTGGGAGCTGAGGTCCTTTTGAACCATGGAGAAGAGCTCCAGCTCACCCCTGCTGAGGCCTAGGCCACTGGTGGGAGTGGGGGCAAGGGTGAGTCATATACCACCAGGATCCCAGGGTCTCAGGGACTCGGGTCCAGGGATCCCAGGCTTGGGAAATTGGCCTCAGCCTCCATGTGGGCAGGAAGAGTGGGGGCTGAGCACCTCTGCTGGGGAATGGGCAGGGGGAGGGGTCCCCCTCTGATTTACTCCAACCTCAATAGACCTGCACTAGAAAGAAAAAACCAGTCTCTCCACCTGCAGATATAATGCAGAGGAAAGGAAGTAATAATGGGTGGGACAAGCAGCATGTCGGGAACCACTGAGACAGGAAGGTTTGAGGTGACCTGTCACAAATTTCTACCCTCGTTGTCTCTGGCACTGGGGAATCAAACCCTGGGCCCACAGTAACGCACAACATGAAAGAGGCTCCATCCTTTACCTATCGCTGGGGGAAGGAAGCCACCATGGGCAGCTGGGGTCCCATGCAGATCTGCTAACAAGAGAGAGGAGAGGAGCTTGACCAACCACCTGGGGAAGTCGGCCCCAGCAGTGAATGCCTCACTGCCATCTACTGGAGCTGCATTCACAAACCCACATATCAGAACTATATGGCACAGAACCAGCAACAAGTGACAGAAAGGATCCTGGAGAAGCTCACCACATATCTGCCCAACAACAAGTTCCCAACATGCTGGGCCTGCCTATCTGCCTCAGCTACTCCTGGAGACCTGAGCAGCCTCATCTGTTGCTGTTCAGGAGTGCAAGTCCACACCCAGGAAAAAAGGACATAGCTCTAGAAAAAGAGAAGACCAGAGGGCCAACAGCTTGCAGCAAGAGGAGTTGGAGTGACCAGAAGCCCTGAGCCTAGTCAGGCCAGAGGTGGGAGCTGAGGTCCTTTTGAACCATGAAGACCCTTGGAGAAGAGATCCAAGAGGGGGAAAAGGGAAGAGGGTGGGGTGGGGTGGGGAATAAGGGGTACAATACAACCATGCAAACATGAACAATATTGTACAATAATTACAAAATAAAGAATTTAAAAAAGTAAACATAAAAATAATAAATAGTAAAGTAAAAAAGAGATTAAAAAGCAGTCCTTGAAGACTGGAACCTCCAAAGTGCTTCCCAATGCAAATGATGTCTGTTAATACAACTTATTTATTTACATAGGTTTACTTTAAATACTTTCACATGTAGAGAGATTCTCATCAGTCCATCCCAGAGTAACTTCAAATGTAAGACAACTGCAATTAGAAATCCTCATAAGGTTTTTGCTTTTTGTTTTTGTTTTTTTGAGACTAGGTTTCGCTATTTTTGCCTGTGGAACAACTGCAGGCTCATGTTACCCATGGTACTGTGGACTCAAGCAATCCCCAGCCTCAGCTTCCCAGGTAGCTGGGATTACAGGCATGCGCCACCACGCCCAGCTATTTTTTGGAAGTAGGTCTCGCTGTGTTGCCCCGAGCGGGACTCGAACTGCAATCTCTAGCCCCAGCTGCTTCAGAGGCTGAAGCTTACAGATATGTGCCACTATGCCCGGCTTAGGCTTTTGCTTTTTTAGAGAGAAGTAAGCATGATGTGAAAAAGGACATTTGCTTGAATGTTTACTGTAGCACTATTTATAATTGCAAGGACATGGAAACAATCCAAATGTCCCAAGACAGATGACTGGATGAAAAAGATGTGGTATATATACACAATGGAATATTACTCATCAATTAAAAATGACAAATTTGATGATTTTATGATAACATGGATATACTTAGAAGAAATCATATTAGCAGAAATAAGTAAGAAGGAAAAAGAAACCAAATGGTTTCACTAATATATGGGATATAGGAAAAAAACAGGCAAACGGCCAGGAAGATAAGTCCAAACAAGCTAACAACCAAACAAAAGTACACAACTGGTAGAGGGGGGTGGGGGGGGAGATGAGGGGAATGGTCAGGGAGGGAAGAAGGTGGGTGATTCCCGGGGAAAACAAAGATATGAAATATATATAAATAGAAATCAATTAATTAATAAAAGAAGAGAAAGAGAAAAAATAGTTTACCGGATATATGATGTGCTGCTGTTTTCTCCCACTCTGTAGATTGCATTTTCAGTCTTTTGACTTTAATTTACTATATAGCAAATTTTGTTTCTAAGAAAAAAAAAGAAAGAAGAAAAAAGAACATTTGATGGGGGAAAGGGTAGTTGCACAGAAATTGCCAAGAACACAGCATGAAATTAAAAAATAAGCTAAACAGCCTTCTGAACTAGATATCAGACCTGATAATGAAGCTCAGAGCATCATAAGCACAGAAAGTCTGGAAACAGATACATTATGAGTTCTTTTTTTTTTTTTTTTTTTTTTTTTGAGACTAGGTCTTGCTATTTTTGCCCGTGGAACCGCAGGCTCACGTTGCCCACAGGGTACCACAGACTCAAGCAACCCCCAGCCTCAGCTTCCCAGGTAGCTGGGATTACAGGCGCGCGCCACCACGCCCAGCTATTTTTTAGAACTAGGTCTCGTTACAGGCCCCAGGCGGGACTCGAAACACGATCCCTAGCCCCAGCCGCTTCATAGGCTGAAGCTTACAGGCACAAGCCACGGTGCCCGGCCCATTATGAGTTATATGCTAATTAATTATAATTAATATATAATTAAGATTGCATTTCCAGTCAAATCTATGAAAAAGAGAGTGGCTGAATAAATTCGAATGCATTAATACAATGGAATCTTACTGTGGAACATTATGCAGCCCTTAAAGAGAATAAGTAGAACTGCATGTATTGACCTGGGAAAAATGGTTGTTGCATCTGATCAAGTAAAAGTGTAAGTCGCCAATAGATGCAAGACATGATCTCTCTTTTTATTTAATTTTAAGTTTTTACATAATTTCAGATTTATAGAAAAACAAGAACAGAAGGAAGAATTTCTGGATTTGGATTCGGCGTGCACCTGTTGTCCAAGCGCTAGGAGGCAAGAGACTTGGGATCGCTTGAGTTCGTGGGTTCAAGACTACCCCAGGCAACATAGCAGGACCTGGTCTTGAAAAAGCAGCCAGGTGCTATGGTGTGCACCTATAATCCTAGCTACTTGGGAGGCTGAGGCTGAGGCTGGGGATCGTTTGAATCCGCAGTATCCCAGTAAACACAGCAAGACTTAGTCTCCAAAAAAAAGAAAAAAAGAATTTCTAGATTTTCCAGCTACAGAAATATATGCAGATTTCTTTTTTCTTTTCTTTTTTTTTTTTTTTTTTTGAGACTAGGTCTCGCTATTTTTGCCCATGGAACTGCAGGCTCACATTGCCCAAGGTACCACAGACTCAAGCGATCCCCAGTCTTAGCTTCCCAGGTAGCTGGGATTACAGGCGCACGCCTCCACGCTCAGCTATTTTTTTGGAACTGAGTCTCTCGCTATGTTGCCCTGGGCAGGATTCGAACCACAATCCCCCGACCCTGCCGGGACTCCATAAGCTGTCGCTTACAGGCTTGTGCCACTGAGGCAGGTTCTGCAGATTTCTGATTTATTTAAGCACAAAATACGGACATGCTGCTCCTTTAGCCAAATACATTGATGTCTATCTTCCAAGTACATAGAAACCTTTTACACAAACCACAATACAATTATTTAAAAAATCAACACTGATCAAAACTGTCTAATCTATAGATGTATTCAGATTTTATTGTCTAACAATCTCTTTTTTTGGTAAAATGTATATAAAGGATGGATGGAAAAACATGTGTCTGCATTTTTGTATAAGCTTTGGAAGAATAGTCACTTATTTACTTATTCTTTATATATATGTTTTTATTTTTACATCATTGTCTGCCCTGAGATTCTCCCACCACCCCATCACCCATGAACCAACATCTTGATCTCTTGTGCCCATCACTCCCTCGATTATACCCACCTTCCCCTCTTGTTCTATGCTTCAGTTCTGCTGAAAATAGTCACTTTTAACCTTGCTTATCTTGAATCATTGTTACAAGGTGCATGTATTACCTTGTGATAAATTCCAGTCATTGTGATAAATTCCAGCCACTGTGCCCGGCCATTTCTGTTGTTTTTAAACCATTCAGGGCCGGGCACGGTGGCTCGTGCTTGTAAGCTTCAGCCTATGAAGCGGCTAGGGCTAGGGATCGCGGTTCGAGTCCCACCTGGGGCCTGTAGCGAGACCTAGTTCCAAAAAAATAGCTGGGCGTGGTGGTGCGCGCCTGTAATCCCAGCTACCTGGGAAGCTGAGGCTGGGGACAGCTTGAGTCTGTGGCACCCCGGGCAACGAGAGCCTGCGGTTCCACGGGCAAAAATAGCAAGACCTAGTCTCAAAAAATAAAAAAAAATTAAAAAAAAAAAAACAAACCATTCAATTGTTGTCATTTATTCCCACAGTAATATGAAGCTAACACACTGAAAGAAATGAATACATATTAAAAACATTTTTGAGTTAGAAAGGAAAATAAAAGAAACTAACACGTTGAGAAGTGTCTCAGAATTCAGCTTAGACCACCAAGAAACCTCTGTAACATGCCCTTGTCCCCGCACCCCATCACCTGTACCATCACAGCACTGCCTGCCATCATCAGCTTCAAAAGTCATCTTCTCTACTGGGCAGTGAGCATCCCGAGTACATGTCCTGTCTCATTCATGTCTCTAATGAAGTCTGGCCTGGTGCCTGGAAGCAGGTGGACTTTCAATAAATGTCTGTTGAACCAAGGAATGAGTAAGCCAAGGTCAATGGCATTTGTTCATTTCACCAAGACAATGGGGCTTTATCCCAGACTTGGAAGTTCAGCTCTTGACTTGGAGCCAAGAAAAGTTAAAATTTACATTATCTAGGCCTGGCACGGTGGGTGGCTCATGCCTGTAAGCTTCAGCCAATGAAGCGGCCAGGGCTAGGGATCGCGGTTCGAGTCCCGCCTGGGTCTCTAGCGAGACCTAGTTCCAAAAAAATAGCTGGGCATTGTGGCGTGCGCCTGTAATCCCAGCTACCTGGGAAGCAGAGGCTGGAGATTGTTTGAGTCTGTGGTACCCCGGGCACCGTGAGCCTGCAGTTCCAGACTAGCAACACCTAGTCTCAAAAAAAAAGAAAGAAAGAAAGAAAGAAAGAAAAGAAAACACCAGTTGTTTAGTATCACATTTACCTGCACATTAATTATTAATTGTGATCAAAATAATTTCGTTTTATAGTTAGTTTAAGAATCAGAAACATCTGTTTCTAAAACAGTTCTTATCAGCTTTTTTTTGGGGGGGGAGGGTACTGACTACTGGCTCTGCCTGTAGAGCTTTAAGTATTATGTTCCAAATCACTGTCATTTCTTCTCAACTCCTCCCATTTCCTTCCTTTGCAGTTTTTCTACCTCCTCTTTGCAGCCAGTGTTTCTTACCAGACAACTCTTCTGTCAGTGATACAGAGCAGGCAATTCCTCAAAAGGAGCATTTCCATACAGTGTTTGGAAACAGTCTATTAGAACAGAGAGCTATGAAAAATTACAAAAGACAAAAATTTTTTCCAAGGTCACAAGAGAAAAAATAACAGAGCTGAAAGGAGGCTTATGTGGCCCACACACTCATTAATCTCCAATCTCATAGATCTGCAGTCTCATAAAACATGCTAATCCCTGTAAATAATCCATACACACTGTCCTGGGAAAATAAAATAAGAAAAAGGCTTTTTGACAAAAAGCGTTAGTTTTCTTCTGCACCCTTCTCTCCTAATCCCATGCTCCAAAGAGAAACCTTTTTTTTAATTATTGTGATAAAATGTACTATTTTAACCCTTTCTATGTGTTCGGGTCAGTGGTATTGACACCAGCAGCAGGAGCCAGAAGTAGCAGTGGCCATCTCTCACCCTGCTGCTCAACCGCAACCTGGCTTTGGCTGTGGCTCCTGGAGCCCAGTAATCCCCTTTTTATTTTATTTTATTATTTTTTTTTGAGACTAGGTCTCGCTATTTTTGCCCGTGGAACCACAGGCTCACGTTGCCCAAGGTACCATGGACTCAAGCAATCCCCAGCCTCAGCTTCCCATGTAGCTGGGATTACAGGCATGCGCCACCATACCCAGCTATTTTTTGGGACTAGGTCTCGCTGTGTTGCCCCAAGTGGGACTCGAACTGCGATCCCCAACCCCAGCTGCTTCATAGACTGAAGCTTACAGACACAAGCCACCATGCCCAGCTAGTAATCCCCTTTTTATTGGGTGCTGGGAATCATAGACTTGATAATCAGGTGTGAGCTATGAGCTGATTGGTGTTAAATGGTCCAATCAACCATACTATTGAAAAACCATCCAATCTGACTTGTAGATAGGGCATCCTGAAAGAGCATATAAGGGAGGACTGGAGTAACTGAAAAAGAACTGTTCCAGTCTCCAAAAGAAGGAGAAGATTCTGTTTCTGACCTCCACTCTGGGTGGTGACCACCACTATGGGCTAGGGCTGCCCATCTCTGCTGATAGGTGACTGGCACATCTGTACCTCTGGGATGACATAGCTAGTTACTTGGGCTACAGTAAGCTCTTTGTTTTCCCTGTTTGTGAAATAAACCCCACTGTTTTTCCTTGAGCATGAAGTACCTTGCAATGTGTGCATGGGTGAGCACCCACAGTGACCTGTCTTCTGCTGGGCACTGTCCTCTGATAGGCTGTCAACCCCCTGCTGTATAGGTATTGCTGTAGCCCTCAGTTTGGCTTTTGGCTGCTCTTTTGCGTGGGTATTCTGCCCTGTTTCAGTATTGACACGCACATCATTTGAAACCATTGCTTCTATTCATCTCCCAAACTAAACCTTGAATCTTCCCAAACAAAAACTCTTTTGCCACAATGACTTCCCACATCCCTGGAAAATATCCTTCTTTCTGGCTCTATGAACTTGACCACATGTGGTCAAGTGACCACAACTTGACCACATGGAATCACGTAGTGCTCCATCTTGTTTGTGCCTCCAACCCAAAGGTCCAGCATTGGACCGCATACCAAGTTCTGGAGCAGTATACCCAAGCCTAACCTCAACTGTCTACATCAGGCTGTTGTTATTGTCCCCATTTTAAGGCTGACCATAGAGGCCTGAAATGCCCTGTGACTTTCCCAGAGTCACAAAGTGAGTATGTGCAGAACCTTGTCCTGTGATCCTCTGCCTACTTTGATCTTGGGCAAGTAGCCAAACCTCTCCAGATCTCATTTTCATCCAGAAACGGAAAATCCAAGGCATACCCGTTCCTTGCAGGGTGAGTATGATGGCCCAACGAAATATCCTTGAATCATGGAAACAACCCAAATGTCCCAAAACAGATGAATGGATGAAAAAGATGTGGTATATATACACAGTGGAATATTACTCATCAATTAAAAATGACAAATTAGATGAATTTATGGTAACATAGATATACCTAGAAGAAATCATATTAGCAGAAATGAGTCAGATAGAAATAGACAGACACAAAATGGTTTCACTATATTATATGGGACATGGGAAAGATAAAAAGTCATAAAGAAAAGTCAAAACAAGCTAACAACCAAATTGAAGTACACAACTGGGGGGGAGGGGGCGGGGCAGAGTGGGAACGGTCAGGGAGGGTGGGGGGGGTGAACGCTGGGGATTACAAAGATGTGAAATTTATATATAAATAAATTATCTGATTATAAAAAAATCCTTGAAGCCTGGCTTGCAGGAGAGATCCTGAAACTGGCAGCTGTGACTCCACGCTCCATGTGCTCCAAAGTCAGGAAGCCCAGTCCTTGAAGTAGAGGCTGGTGCAAAGTTGAAGAAGGAACTTATCCCTCTCTTTCCCAAGGAGTGACCCTCAGAACTGGAAGGGACTATGAGAGCAGATTTCACTGCAAAGATTCAAAGAGGGATGACCACTTACTAGGGTCACTCAGCTAGCTAGTGGCAGAGGATGATAGTCTGAGCTGGTCCCTAGGACTGGGATACTCCACAGAACCCCACCTTTCTGTGTAGTGAATGCTTACGATTTTTTGAGGGCTTCTGAGGGGAAAGTAGGAGAGAATCAGACCAAACTACCATAGCCAGCAGGTAAGGATTCAAGCACAAGTCTGGGATGAGAAGGAATTAGATCAAATACTCAGGAAATCTTATCTCTGATCTCTAGATGACTGGACTGAGTCAGAATTGATCTGAAGCTGGAGCCTGTTTGGGTCAGACTATCAGAGTCAGTGAGTTCAACTCCTTAGGAAGGGTGACCTTGCAAACTCAACTGGTCAGGAGCTCCTGCTCCTCCCACCCACCCCCTTTTTTATTCTTGCTCCTCTGTCTTTCTTCCTGCAGCATCCCCACATGACCTGAAGCATGGGGACCCCTCCCAGAAGTCAGGGTTTCAGGAGGATCCAAGAGGTCATTCTCAGGATCATAAAGAGGAGCGCCTAGTCTCCTTCTCAAGACCTTAGTGGAGTCAAAGTCCACAGTTGAGGGTAAAGTTCTTCTCAGGTCAGGCCCCACCCATATCGGCCCCTGTTTCCTGCCCTGCTTACATCACCGAGTCTGTGTCCAAGGAGAGAGGTGCTTGCCTGCCAGGGCCTTTCCCCCACTGCTCTCCCCTTCTCTGGAGAAAAGTTCAGGGTTAGATCAGACAAATGGAGCTGGCATGTATGCCACTGAGTATGCCATTGGTGTCAGTCGGGGACCAGAGAAGGGCAACCACCTTCTACGCTTCAGGCAGCTCTGATCTGCTCTTAGCACCCCACCCACACCTGCCCCCCCTCCCCCAAGGGATCATGAGAAGGGGCAGAAAGAGATGGAAAGAGCAGTGGGCTGAGCCTCCCAAAGGGCAGCTTTCCATTCTTTCCAGACATGCAGGAGGGCAGCCTTCAGGCATTGTGCCCCAGGCTCTGGGCTAGAGGGACAGATGAGCATGAGAAATGGGTTCCAAGCACTGATGTCCCCTAATCCGGGCAGTTCAGGCGAGACCAGGGGAGGGGCCCGAAGGGAGGCAGCTGCACGGAAGGGGGCACCAACTGTCGTTGCTTCAGCAGCTGCAAGTCTCGCTGCCTCTCGCGGGGAAGGGGATCAACCACTGACCCTTTGTCTCAGTTGTCTCCCCAACCCCCATTGGCTTTCGGCTCCAGCTGGCACACCTGGAGGGAGGGTGCAAGGCTCCCAGAGGCTCCCTGGGCCGCCGGCTTGCAGCCGGGCGGTCCCCCCACCCCCGCACGTGACCCGCGCGGTAAATGCAGCTGGAGGCTGGAAGTGTCCGTGTCCGGGTCTCACTGCCCAGGGCGCACTGAGCTCGTTGGCTCTTCCTCTGGGAAATCAACACTCTCGGTCAAGCCTGGGGGGGTGGGGGGGAGAGGACTGCTTTGGGCTGCGGCAGACAGAGGGCAAACTGGACGATCCTTGGAGGGGGTGAGGGAGAGGGCCGCGGTCTGAGGGGAAAGTGGCCGCAAGCCGAGTCTCTTCCTCCACCGCTCGCCCCGCCCCGCGGGTCCGAGTCCTCCGCACCCCATAGGCAGAGGCGACCCTCCCCGCCTCCCTGCTGGCTTGGTGCTTGCCCCGCCTCGGCACTCTTTAAAAGTTTACTCGGGCCAGGACGCGGGGTGTAGCTAGCCATGGCTGTCTCCGTCGGGATACTTCGCCTGGGAAGGCTGTGCGCCCGGAGCCTGGGGGTGCTGGGCAGCCGGGCCGTCCGCACTCGGGGTTGGCAGGAAGCGAGGCTGCAGGGCGTGCGTCTGCTAAGGTACCCGGCCGGCCGGGCAAGAGAGGGGGCGGGCCTGACCCCGAGCGGGACTTGGGTGGTCCCGCAGAGTTTCCCTGGGCGCCGGATCCCACTGGGACCGGGAGCCGGGCTGCAGCGCTCTGGACGGCGCGTCCTGGAGTGCAGGTAGCTCACGCCCAGCACCAGGCAATAGAACAGGCTGGCCTGTCCGGCTGCGACGGGCACTGCTGGTGCTGACCGGGACCCCGCTTCCTGGTGGCCCGGGACTCTTGAGTCCGTCCTTTTTGGTCACACAGAGAGCCTGGAGGCTAGGCCTTCTGCTGTCTGGCCCGAGGGCGAGGCGCAGAGGGGGCGGGGAAGCAAGCAGGGCTCTCTACAGGATATAGCCTCTGAACTGAGCTCCCTTAAGAGAGGAACTGGGGCATTTTTCTGCCCCGTGTTCCTCACACCAGGCGACTAAGCTCCGCAGCCTTCCTTTCTTCTGGCTGTGGACAAGCACTAGGCTGCTTCCTGGCATCTGCTCAGCCTGCCCTGTTCTGATCTCGGCGCCGCCGCCCATGGGATGGGGCTGGCAGGTGGAGGATGCCAGTCGCGGTCGCTGCTCCCTCCATAGCGGTGTCATAAATAACGCTGCCTTCCTGTGTGATTGCAAATGTGAACGTGTGTTGATGAAACGCTTGGGCTGCCACTGACATCACTGCGATTATTTGGGGACTGGGGGTGTCTGGGCACCACTCTTTTGCCTCCCAGCCGTTGGGGTTTGGTGACTAGGGTACCCGGATCCCCTCTGAGAGTGAATTCGGCAGACTGTCTCCGGTTCAGTGGTCCAAGGCAAATTCAATAAGGATGAAGAGACATGGAAGAAATGCTTGCATAGACGCAGGTGGGCAGTGTTGCTCGCACATGGTGCTGTCTAGATGGAGACTTTATTCTTCTGTGAAATTCTTTTGTGGATAATTTCTTTAGGGTTGGTTTGGTTAGTTTCCTGTAACCCAACTGATGATCCTTTCTGCCCCACATCTGGATTTTTACCTCGTGAAAACGTCCATCCTCAATTTTTCTATACATCCAGTCTACATTTTTCTAGTCTAAGCTTTCCATCACTTCCATCTATGCTGAACTAGGTACAAAGTCTGGGATCAGCAAACTTGGCTTGGTGCCTCAAATGGGGTGTGGGCTTTGGGCAAGGAAAATGGAGACTTATGAGCAGAATTTTTATTTGAGGAAACTCAGGTTTTTTTTGTTTTTGTTTTTTTTTTAAGTTGGGAGAAGAAGCAAATGCTTCTTTTGGCAGGAATTCCAACAGCGCATTTTTAACATGCTGGTTCCCGAAAGCTTGAAGACCTACAGTGCTTTCATATCACATGCCTCATTTTCAGAGTTTTCCCAGAAAATGTTTTCTGGGAAAAAAGTTTTCTGGGGAAACTCAGTGGCTCTGGGTGAATTGGTGCATGGGGTTGTGATGGAGAGAGTTGGAGCTCCTCTAGCTGTGCCCCACTACCTCCCAGGGTCTCTCTGTCCCCTTCCATCCCACCCCCTGGCTGCCAAGCCCCACCTCTACACTCCTGGTTGTGCCCTTAGACATGAGGGCTCCAATGCTGTTGCCCTCAAAGGGTATTTTGAGGGTAACATCTTTCTTGGTGCCCCATCAGGCCATATTCCTGACCTTTGACCTTTTGTAGGTTTCTATAGAGATCCCTTACCTGCTATAGATCCTGTGATTGCTGCAGCTAAGGCTTCAGATCAATTCTGACTCAGTCCAGTCATCTAGAGATAAGATTTCCTGAGTGTTTGATCTAATCCCTTCTCATCCTTTACTTGTGCTTGAATCCTTACCGCTGGCTATGGTAGTTTGGTCTGATTTTCTCCTACTTTCCTCTAGAAGCCCTCAAGAATCTTAAACATTTTTTGAGAACTAGATCATGTCAAGTACCTGGTGGGTGCTGTGGATAGAGGAGAGCTAGAACTTAGGCCGCCAGGGGCTTACAGTCTGCTGGAGAGAACAGATAAATCAAGGTGGTCACTACCAGGACTCTTAAGTACCCTGGCAGGGAAAGTTCCTGAATTTCTGTCCCTTTCTCTTCCTGGCCTATGATGTACCCACTTTCTATCCAATACCTTAGGCCTATTATTTATCAGTCCTCAGTCTTGTCTGTTCGGAAAGAACAGGAACTTTGAAGTCAGTGTCTTGGAGTAGAACTCTGGCCCTGAGCACATTTCACAATCTCTGAGTCTGGTGACATTGTTGGTGCTGCTACCTGTTTACAGCATCATGAAGGCTTGTTCTCCTCAGCCACTCTCTCAGACCAGGTAGTTTCTGAAAACCTTCATATGGTGTCTGGGTAGGAATTCCAACTGATTTGAAGGTTGAAAGAGAAAAGGATCTTCTCTTCAGAAAGAGGTGCATTAGAGAGTCTTGGAAGGAAGGATCCAGTGCTGACTCTGTGATAAACTTGAGATGGGCTAGCTTCCTATCTGGGATTGTCTCTAAAATTGACCACATACATTCCAGGCAACTGTATGTGGGATTTGGGGGTCACTTGGAGCTGGGAACAGTGGAGAGTGGCTTAAGTCTGTCAGGATTGGGTGTGATGCTCAGAGCCAGGGCTCCTGTGACTCAATGTGTGATTGCTTGGGGTAGAGGGATGAATGGGCTTCATGGGTCACCCTTAGGGGGATGACTGCAATCAGCTGGGACCAGGATCACAATCTATAGAGTGTCCCCTAGGAAATTTTTTGGGTAAAAACCATCATAGTTAGCAAAACAAACAAACAAAACAGACTTTTCATATTATCCTAGAAAGATAACTAACAAATTATTTGGTAAAGATATCCCTTTGCATTCCACCAGGGATCCTCTAGTATAAATATAGTAATAGAAAAAGATAGAAAATGTAATAACAGCTACAAAATTGCACTTTGTGATCAGCAAATGATATACATTGATTTTTTTTTTTTTTTTTTTGAGACTAGGTCTCTTTTTTTTTTGAGACTAGGCCTCGCTATTTTTGCCCGTGGAACTGCAGGCTCTTGTTGCCCGGGGTACCACAGACTCAAGCAATCCCCAGCCTCAGCTTCCCAGGTAGCTGGGATTACAGGCACGCACCACCACGCCCAGCTATTTTTTTGGAACTAAGTTTCACTACGGGCCCCAGGCGGGACTCGAACCGTGATCCCTAGTCCTGGCTGCTTCATAGGCTGAAGCTTACAGGCACGAGCCACCGTGCCTGGCAGTTCTCACTATTTTTGCCCATGGAACCGCAGGCTCACGTTGCCCGGGGTACCCCAGACTCAAGCAATTACCAGTCTCAGCTTCCCAGGTAGCTGGGATTACAGGCGCACGCCACCACGCCCAGCTATTTTTTGGGACTAGGTCTCGCAGTGTTGTCCCAAGCAGGGCTCAACCGTGATTCCTAGCCCCTGCTGCTTCATAAGCTGAAACTTACAGGCATGAGCCACCACGCCCGACTGATGTTTGTTACATTTTCCTGTCTTGCATATGTGATATGGGGACATAGAAAGATGGGTGAATTTATTTTCAGTGTTTCATTGCCACAAAGGATCCCCAAGAAAAGCCTGTAGACCTATGGATTCAAGGCAGAGAGGATGCTGTACCATTTAGGATGTCGCCGGGCACGGTGGCTCGTGCCTGTCAGCTTCAGCCTATGAAGAGGCCGGGGCTTAGGATCGCGGTTCGAGTCCTGCCTGGGGCCCTTAGCGAGACCTAGTTCCGAAAAAATAGCTGGGCGTGGTGGCGCACGCCTGTCATCCCAGCTACCTGGGAAGCTGAGGCTGGGGATTGCTTGAGTCTGTGGTACCCCGGGCAACAAGAGCCTGCAGTTCCATGGGCAAAAAGAGTGAGAGACCGAGTCTCAAAGAAAAAAAAAAACAAAAAAACAAAAACAAAAAACAAACAAACAAAAAAAACCACCATTTAGGATGTCGTCAAAGCAGGGAAAAGCCTCATGGGTAGAAGGGGAATTTGGAGAAGGTTGGAATTTGAACCTGAGTCCTCCAACCATGTGGTTTGAAGTGTGAAGTCTGCACACACATATGAAAGTGTTCTCATGCTCGAAGTCCTCCTCACTTCCCCACATTATCATATTTATTTAATCCACAGAAACTTTGGAGCCAGGCAGAAATGGGTTAGAATGAACTACTTTCTTGCTGGTAGCTTTGGAGCTTAAATTGAGTTTGACTGTTTATTTTGTAGAGAATAGGTCTTACTATGTTATGCAGGGAACTGCAGACTCTTGTTGCTCAGGGTACCCCGGACTCAAGGAATTCCCCAGCCTCAGCCTCCCAGATAGCTGGGACTACAGGCGTGCGCCACCGCGCCCAGCTAATTTTTTTTTTTTTTTGAGACTAAGTCTTGCTATTTTTGCCTGTAGAATCGCAGGCTCACGTTGCTTGGGGTACTACAGACTCAAGCAATCCCCAGTCTCAGCATCCCAGGTAGCTGGGATTACAGGCGTGTGCCACCACACCCAGCTATATTTTTTGAGGACTGTCTCACTATGTGTCCCTCGCAGGACTCAAACCACAATCCCTGGTCCCAGCTTCCTAGGCTGCCGCTTACAGGCATGTGCCACCATGCCCAGCCTGCCCAGCTATTTTTTGAGACAAGATCTCGCCATGTTTTCTCGGGTGGGTCTTGACCCATGGACCCAAGCGATTCTTAGTGCTACCACGCCCAGCTTGAGCTTGACTTTTTTCATAGTAGTGTGGAAAGGGTTAAATGAGGTCACATAAGGAACTGCTTAATCCCCAGCTTGACACCAAGGAGCTCTTCCACCCCTTGCAGGGATAAGCTCTTCTACAAATAGTGCTTATGTAACTGTAGCCTTCTTCACACATTCCAGTGCTGACCCAAGGCCCACAGGTTAGGATCCTTGTCTGGAGAGTGGAAGGAGGACAGTTTGACAGAGGAAATTGCCTGTATCAAGCTGCAGCTGCTCAGCTTTACAGGACAGTGCTTTCATTATCTGATCATACATTGACCACCCAGAGCATGCAGTTTCATCTTGTGAGTAGGTCTTGCTGGTGAGACATTAGCAACAATTCTGGCAGGGGCCTGTCACTTCAACTAAAAAGATGAGTTTCCAGCTTATAAATCATGTTTCATGAACCTTGTTGGCATTTCTGTTTTTTCAGCTTAACAGTCAGGTGACAGGGAAACCTACTCAACCACTTTGACCTGGGTAATGCTTGAGGTTGTCACTCCACCTGTCTTTACTCTGAGCTATTTGTCAAATAGGCCACATGGGCAGGAAGCACTCATTTCTGCTGGTGATATTGCTAAGGAGGTTGGTCTCTGAACCTGACTCCTGAATGCCAGCAGGCTGTGATTGAAGTGGGAAACCTTCATACTTACATGAAATCCAACTTGGTGGAATCCTCATGAACTCCTTCTAACCCCCCAACACTGGTCCTCTCTTGTCTTCTCTGAGAGCAGAAAACCTGGGGAGCACTGGCTCTCGAGAGCCATCAGGGGCTAGTGTCCTCCATCAGCCCCCACCCCTGACTCCCGTGTGCATGTGCAGGTCTTCCAAGGGAAGCCCACAGCAGGGTGACCCCTAGCCCCATGTACTTTGGGTTTCAGGAATGCCCTCTTTTTTTTTTTTTTTTTTTTTTTTTGAGACTAGGTCTCGCTATTTTTGCCCATGGAACCACAGGCTTACGTTGCCCGCAGTACCATAGACTCAAACAATCCCCAGCCGCAGCTTCCCAGGTAGTTGGGATTAGAGGTGCACACCACCACGCCCAGCTATTTTTTTTGGGACTATGTTTCACTATGTTGCCCCTGGCGGGACTCGAACTGTGATCCCCAGTCCCAGCCACACTCCATAGGCTAGCACTTACAGGCATGCGCCACTCTGCCCAGAGGAATGTCCTCTTAATGAGAGTTTGCTATCCTCAATTTCCTGTGCACTTGGCATACATACTCAAAAATACACAGGAAAATGGAAGCTTCCACCATTCTAGAGTCCCTGTCCAAGTCTTTACTATAGCTCTCCCCACTCAGGAATTGTGTGTAAGCTGGTTTTCAGGGAGGTTACGTTAGAACGGAAGGATCCTGGGACTTTGTGATATAATTACATACAGTAAAATGCACAAACCTTAAAGTAAAGCTTGATGGATTTTAACAAAGATATACACCCATTAGTCAACACCTCAAGATAAATAATCTGTCATTCTAAAACAGTGCTACTCAGCCTCCGGGCAGGAACTGACATCATCTAGTAAACTGACAAAATAGCCTATGCAAAGGCAAAGAGAAAGGGCAGCCACTATAGGTTTTCTAGGCTTTTTAGAAAACACAGAGTTGCTTCTTTGGCCACATACATGGGACTCTACTGGAAAGTGAATGTAGACATCAAGGGAAGGGGCACTGTTCAAAAGGAATGCCCCACATGTGTCACCAGGACAAAACTGGTCCTACAGTGTGAACTAGCACACAGTTGGCATCATTGTTGATGAAGGACAAGGTTATTGCCAAGATAATGTATTAAGCATAGTAAGCACTCTAAGAGCTGAGATAAATTCCTAAAATGTGTCAAAGAAAATATTCAAGAATAAAAGGAAGCCAAAGAGGGCCGGGAATGATGGTGCCTGTAAGCGGCAGCCTAGGAAGCCATGGCCAGAGCCAGGGATCATGGTTTGAGTCCTGCCAAGGGCATGTAGTGAGACCAAGTTCCAAAAATATATAGCTGGGCGTAGTGGTACGTGCCTGTAATCCCAGATACCCAGCAAGTTGAGGCTGGGAATTGCTTGAGTCTGTGGTACCCCGGGCAACATGAGCCTGCGGTTCCACAGGCAAAAATAGCGAGACCTAGTCTCAAAAAAAAAAAAGAGAGAGAAAGGTGCTGGAGTTCAACTGAGAGGTCAGCCTGCTCCACCCAGAGAAGCACACTTAGTGAGCACCATGGGGAGGAGCCGGCGCTGCCAGGACCTGTTTCCTAGGAGTTCACTTCATGGCATGTTATGTAAGCAGGGAGAGGCAAAGCATTCTGAATTGTTAAGAAAAAAAGTGCTATTTAATAGGAATGTAATGTAAGCCAATGTGTAATTTTAAGTTTTCTAATGATCTACTTTAAAAAAATAACAAGACATGAATGTTACTACTTTTTTTTTTTTTTTTTTTTTTTTTGAGACTAGGTCTTGCTATTTTTATCTGTGGAACTGTAGACTCATGTTGCCCGGGGTACCACAGGCTCAAGCAATCCCCAGCCTCAGCTTCCCAGGTAGCTGGGATTACAGGCACATGCCACCATGCCCAGCTATTTTTTGGGGTCTAGGTCTCACCATGTTGCCTGGGCAGGTCTCGAACTGAGTCCCCCAGTCCCAGTCATGCTCCATAGGCTGGTGCTTACAGGTACGTGCCACCGGGATGTTATTACTTTTAAAGACTTATTTTCTTTAACTTGGTATAGCTGAAATACTTTCCAAGGCTGATGTGGTGGCCAGTGCCTGTAATCCAAGCACTGGGAAGCAAGAGGTCAGGAATCACTTGAGTTTGCAGGTTCAAGACTACCCTGGACAACATAATGAGACCTGGTCTGAAAAATAAAACTTTCCAAAATACTTGATATTTTACATTCTCTTTTTCATAAAATCTTCCAAATCTGGCACATGTTAACATCTATGAAACCCCTCAATTGAAATGAGCCACATTTCCAGTGTTCCTCGACCACGTGTGGCCAGTGGCTACTGTTAAAAAAGAACCTTCAACAGAATGAATGCAGAGATTGACTGGAACTTGTGAGGAAGTTCAAGAATGAGCAGTGTCCTCCCAGCTGGCAGAGGAGCTGTGATGGGTTGTACCAAATGAACGATTTTTATAGTCAGAAAGAGGGCAGGACAAGGTTATTTGACAAAAAAGATGATTTCAGACCAGGTCACCCAGTGGGTGTGGGAATAAGGGGGTTTCTGAGGGGTGCTTATTATGTTGATGTCTTGCTTTGTTGATTTGAACTGGTTAAGATACATTTCTGGGAAAGACTGAAATTGCAATTAAGTTAGATATTAAAGCTTAGTTGGGTGACCTGAGCTTAGCATAAAGGACTCCATTTGAATCCCCTTCCTAAGAACTTTA
>PVHY01009370.1:20072-56881 GCA_004024945.1 Uropsilus gracilis | reverse complement strand
TCAAGTCAGATGTGGTGGCATGCACCTGTAATCCCAGTTACCTGGGAGACTGAAGCTGGAGATCACTTGAGTCTGTGGGTTTGAGACATCCCTGGGCAACATAGCAAAACTTATTCTCTTAAAAATAAAAAGCAAATAAATAAATAAATAAATAAACAAACAAACAAACAAACAAATAAATAAATAAATAAATAAATAAGCAAAGAGTGAAAATGTGGCATTGGACACAAAAGTGGGTGTTGTCTTGCAATTTATGCTGCCTCGAGCTTTGCCTCATCGTCCCAGCCTCTTCTGTATAAGAGAGCTTCATGATTGGTGACAATTTTGGTTTCCATTTCCAGTATACATGTCTCCTTAGTGAGGATACTCTAAAGAGTTGGTAGCAACTAAGCCGCATGCATAGCCCTATATATTTATCAGGTCATGAAAGATTTCCCATTGTCACAGTCCTTGGATTGCATTCCTGTCATTTCAAATTGGGAGGTTTTTTTGTGTTTTTTTTTTTTTTTTAATGTAACTGCTGTAGAAGGCAATGGAACCTGCATGGAAGGACAAGAAGACTTTCTTTTTGATTTTGATTGGAGAGAATCAGGTAAAGTGACAAAGGAAATTGGAAACGCTGGTAGTTTCGCAAAGTGTGGTGGCCACATCCGCAGTGGACACCCCTCTGTACCAGACCTGCTCTGGACAAGTTTGAGAACAGCAATTTGCTGTTCCTTCCCCCACCACTTGTTGCCACTTTCTGCCTCAGGAGGATCATTCCCATTCAGTCAACTGCTCCTCTCTCCTTAGGCAACCTGGACTTTGGAGCTAGTGCATGAATTCATTAAACACCCGCTAGTGAGTGCTATTGCAGATCAAGCACCATGTGAAGAACACACAGACAAAAATCACAGAAGATTCATTCATCTGGAATCTGCCAGGGCCAGACTTGCAGATAATGAATGGGCCATCACAGTCAAGATGAAGACTGGTGAAAATCACTGCACAAGAAGCTTCATCAACTTTGGTCCTGAGGAAACCACCTGAGAAGCAAGTAGGGAATGAGTGTGCACTTTGATGGAGGGAAGGAGCTTCCTTCAACTTGCCCTTTGAACAAAAATCAGAGCTGGATGGCAGTTGAGGCCTCTGCTGACAAGCCTTGAGTGGGGGGAAGACGACTCTGCAGGGAGAGACCATTTCCCCTCCTGGCTCTACAGAAGCAGTGAGACCAGGAGGTGAGGGCCAATTCCTTTTCCAGGTCTTCTGGGTTTTGCTGTTACCCTTTACAACCACTTGACCAAGGTCCAGGAGATGTGGCTGCAAGGGTGAGAAGCCAACTGCACTCAGAGAAGGGGGTCCTGGCAGTGGCCCTAAACTGCATGTTAAAGGTTACTACCCTCTCTCTTTGACCAACTCCCACCCCCAAGGGGACTTCTCTTGGTAATGTCTGGGTTAGTGCCAGGTTTCTTTTAATCAAGAAATATTTCACATGGTTGACATCCCTGTACTTAAAATGTTTTCTCTGTGTGTTTTAAAAATTGGTGAAGTAACACCAATTTGTACTGCTTCCTCCAAAAGGACGCTATTGGAAGAGACTTTATGTTGTTTCCTGTCTTACTTCTGTTCTGTTCTCACTCAGTTCAAAATCATGTAGAAGATAAAAATCTCATTACTTTGAGCAAATCTGCTCATGTCTGGAGTTGTCTCTTTACCGCATCTCAGGTTGCTGTATGTGGCAGATCAACCCAGAGCTGCTCACAAATCAGGTTTGTTTCCCTTGGAGCCTTCTAGAAAGATTGGCAGGCAGCTGGTGCTGAAGAAGCTCCAAGAAAGTGACTGATACTGGCTTCTGAATCGTGTCCTTCCTGGTGCCCTGGCTCTATTTCTTGGCTTCTAGAAGTCTCAATCTCCTTGCTTGTAAAATGAGAGCATTGAGTTCCCACTCGATAGGGTGATTCAGGACTACACATGTGATCTCAGTTGTGGACAAAGCAGTGAGTGGGGGTCTTTCTTGTGATTGCCTCCCATGCTGATACAGCAATGTCACAGATTAAGGACTTTTGGGGCCTACATTCCTGATGTAGTAGAGTTGGGCTTTCGGGGCCCCCAGGGTTCCTGTGTACAGTGTGTACACTGTACACAGGGTTGTGGTATCTGCCTGGCTGGCTGGATGCTTTCAGAGAAAGTGCACTTTGTAACTCTAAGCAAAGGAATCACTGACACAAAACCCAGCTTAAATGGTTAAATTGGTCTCAGTCCTTTAAAGGGTGGGGGAAAATGTCTTTTTTGTTGAGGCCTGTATTTACAGACAGCTCTTATCTGATCAGTCTGAACAAACAGAAGCAAACAACCTTGAGCTGAGTACCAAGGTTGACTGGAGACTGAGGATAGGGGTGCAGCGAGGGTCTATCCAGAGGTCAGGAGCACAGCACTAGAAACTCACAAGTCTATTTTTCTGAGGAAAAGCCTCTTCATACTTTATGCAACTGCCTGTATTCATCAATGAACTTTAGCCAAGTCTACATTTCTTTGCCCCAACCCACTTTTCAACCAATAAAATTTAATTCCTTTGTTTTCAACCCCGGTCCCCAAAAGTTACATAGCCTCATATCCTTTTTTAATTGGGAAGATAGAGTTGATTCATTGTTGGGGAGGTAGATTGATAATAGTTATTAACAAATAAAGCTGATTTCTCAACAACCTGGTGCCATGATCTGGTCTAAGCACATAAGGCAGAGACCACATTGCTCTTTAACATGGTCAGGGGAAGTAAACTTAAAGTCAGAGGGAGCAGCAAGTGCAAAGGTCCTGAGGTAGGAGGGGACCTCAGGGAAAAGCCATGGAGGTCCAAGCACTAGAGCTGAATGAAAAAGAGGAGAGAGTGGGAAGGAAGGGCTTCAGGAGGTGAGTAGGGCATAAAATAATGGGCCCTTTTGCTCTGAGTAAGATAGGAGTGACTGGGTGCTAGAATTTGAGTTTTGTTCAGAAGGGTTACACTGGCTGCCACAGAGAATGGAGAAGAAAGAGCAGAGGAGGGACAGTTAGGAGGTGATTGCCAAACAGTGATGACTTGGGCCAAAGCTTATGGAAGAACACAGAAAAGCATTTTTGGGATGAAAACCAGGATTCACTGTGGCCACAATGGTGGGGGTTGGGGGGGGGATCAAGTTGGTCCAGTTGAATGAGTTTGGAGTTCGGGGTTGACACTGAGGGTGGCTTGTGTTGATGGCGGTAAACACATTGATGCCTCACCTGATCCAGCTTGAAATGTGACTGGAAGTTACCATTTTCAAATGGCAGAATGAGATTTCTGGGGTGGGAATTAGGAACCTGGGAATTGGAAGGAAATGGGAATTAGGGAGACTCCAGTCCATCAGTTTTCCCCCTTTCTTCTTTTAAATCTTCTTAGTCTGTATTCCTGTGGCCCCCCCTGCAGCATCTTAGAATATTTTAGCTTTTGCTCAACTAAGAACTGGGGTAAAAAGGATTCAAATATAATAAAAACCAACGTGGAATTAGATTTCATTTTTCCTTTGTCACAATTAAGTGGAATAACATTAGCCTTTATTTTTGAGAGGAAATCAGAAAAAAAAGTGGTCTTAATAGCTTTCTCTGCTTATCTCAACCCACCACCTGTGGACGGCTGATGACCCCAGAAGTTCTCTTCCTGGAAGCTGGGGCCAGGGCCTTGAGCTTATGGTAATTCAGACATCTCTCCCACTAAAAAATAATTGCTGACTGGTAGATTCTGCTTGGCAGCTGAATGGAAGAGGAGGGAAGTGGTTCCTGGAGAAAGCCTATACCTGGAGTTGGACCAAAAACATGGGTCAAGTCTTCCTTTTGATGCCCACTTGTGACATGAACTTGGAGAAATCACTTGACATTTTTGAGAACTAGAGATAGCAGTGTTGTTGATCCCCATTACTGGTGAGTTCCACATGAGTTTGCCTACTTGCTAAAATTTACTTGTATCCCCCAATCACTGCTCACAACAATTCTGGGGTCATGTAAGTGTGCATAAAGGCTACTGCAGAACAGTGAGACATCCCATCTGATAGTGTGCACTTTGGATGGTGCTCTGCCTTCTTCTACAAGACCAGCATCCTTGTCTCAAAATTTACTTGGTGCTACTTTTGTTAGGGGGCTGTGCCCCCAGTACTGATCTTGATGCATTAAAATAGCTATTGTTAGCATTGGTGGGTGGAGACCTGAAGGGAAGTTAAGCCTTCTCGGAGAAAAGAGGATTAAAGGATCAGGGAAGGGACAGAGATAAAGACAGGGAAAGAGAATGGAAGAATAGAATAGAGAAGAGTAGAGAAGAGAACGGAAGAGGACAGAGAGGAGAATGGAGAAGTAAGGAGCAGAGAGGAGCAACAGGAAGGCTGGAGGCCTCAGAGCTGCCACTGCCATGTGGGGCAGCAGGGGAGGGAAGGAAGCCAAGCTGTGGGCTTTCATTCCCAGCTCAGGCTGGTAAAGAGCCCGGGGAAGCATGTTGGAGAAATTTGTGTCCTGTGTGAGCTGTCTTGGAAACGTGGTACTTGAAAACTTGGTTTAATTTTGAAACTGAGAAGCTTGGAAGTCTTCTGGAGAACTGAGGAGAGTTTGCTGTGTTGCCGTTTTCAATGTGAGATGTCTGAAGCGCTTAACTCCTTCATCCGGCTTAAGGTGGGGTAGTCGCCATTTTGTGGCTGCACATGGTTGTTGCAGCCATGTGCACGTTAGACTAGAGACTGGGACTGTGTGGTAAGTTTACTAAAGGGGTTCCCTTGTACCCCTCAGTGACTCTTGTCTCATTTGTCTTTTATTAAGTGAATTTGTTTCTGCTCCCCTCTTAAAGTTTATGTGGTTTTGCTACTGCATGAGTGGGCTGGGAAGAATCTGGTGTGTGGTTGACTTTAAAGGGACAGTTGCTCCCCTCTGTAAGTTTGGGTAAGCACCCTGTTTTGTCTGTTTTCCCACCCGATATCACTTTTTTCAAAATTTTTTGTGGTTTGGTGATTTTGCTATTTGAAATGGCTCCAAGCCTAGTGCTGAGTTAATGTCTGATGTCCCTAAGTGCAAGAAGGCTATGATTAGCTCAGGTTGCAAATATGTTTTGGATAACTATCATCCAGCAATAGTGCTGTTGGCCAAGAGTTCAGTGTTAACACATCAACAGATTTCACTAAGTAGAGTGTCTCTCAATCAGGACACACATAAAACCTGCTTGTATAGTGACTACTGACAAAACTCTGGCCAGAGCCCTCTAGGAGCTTAATCTGTGGAGCAATGGTTCAGTATTCATGAGTTCAGTATTTGCAGACCCTTTATATCATGTAGCTATGACAAGTCATGAGAATCAACTATCCTTGTTCTGCCTCACAAGATGGTTGTGCCAACTTACATGAAAGTCTCAAGAGTAATAATACAGGGAGTTTATTAGATAACCAAAAGGAGCATCTGAACCAGGGAAGCAGTCAACAGATTTTACTCTGAGAGAACTGTTGCAAAGAAAAAAAAAATCACAATTTGAGTTTAGTTTATACAGATAAAAATAGTGTTATACTGATATTAAAAATAGAATTTTTCTTGAGGGGTTTCTGGGCTTGGCCTGTGGGTTCAGGTATTTTGATATCCTAAGTTACCTTGACCAAGAGCGATGTCAACTGTGTATGTACAGAGGGCAAATGCCAGGATTTAATCATGTTCCTGATTTCTGAAGAACACACTACGGAGATGCAAATGCTGGGGGTCCATTGTTTAAATCTTTTTCTAGCTCCTTGGTCACTCGTGGGGGAAGAAGTGTTGGTGTAGCCACAGGCAACAGTCTCCCATGTGGCTGTGTCACAGAGTAGGACCTGAGTTCTGACTTAAAACCTATGCAACTATGCTCTCCTGCTCACTAAGCTAGGGAAGAGTGTCCCACAACATGTGCAAATCTTCACACTTGGGACGATTAGGTGAGATCTTCTCAAAGGCGCAAATGCTGTAAATGGTTGGTGCCAAACAACGAGAGGACTCACCCCTGCTCAGCAATGAACAGCACACAGAGCACTTACAGTCACGATCTCAGCCCATCTCCCCAGCCTCCCTGGGACACAGGGCTTGCTGAGCTTGCTGCTGTTCATGTTCTGGACTTAATAAACTGAGCCGGGAGAAACACCGTGACTCCAAGCTTGAGATAATGACTGTGCACCGCATGTGGACCCTCACCAGTCCTAACAAAGTGATGGATGTGAGTGTCCTTCGTCTTCCTGAGGCATCCCCCTGCCCAGGGTGAGAGGGTGGCAGTCATGTAGCAGAATCAACAGCGGCTTACCAGGCGCGTCTCTACTTTCCCTTCTCTGAGGCTGGATCATGGGGAAGAGAATTTGGATCATTTGAGGAGTGCCAAACAAATCTGCCCCTTGATTAATCTGAGAGCCTAACTTGTAGGGAGAAGCTAACTTGTAGGCTGCCCCTCCCCCAGGCAGGAAGCCAGGTCTAGTGAGGTGTCTGAAGGCTCTCAGGAACTGTGTCACCAAGGAGCTGAAGTAGCATAGCCAGGACTCAGAAGGACTGGGGAGTCACCTGGAGGTCTTGTCCAAGAAGGTCTCTACAGTTGGGACAAGAAATCTGTGTTTAGCCTGGGCAGTGCTACAAACATGGCCATGGGGGGAGTCCTGCTAAGTATCTTAGGGGTTCACCACAGATATAGGGTGAAACCTAGTAGTCCAGGGACACAGTGTGACGGGTCTTATTCTAAAGACCCTCCAGGTCAGATGCCCCAAGGTCAAAGAGTCAGGGGAGGGGTTGGATGCTTAAGAGATTGGCAATTTTTATAACATGATTTTATTTCACTGGTATTGTGCCTACAACTCTTTCTAAACTTGTGAAAAAGATTACCTTTTGGCTTCAGAGGTCTCATTAAGTTGATTTCTGATGAATAAAGTAGAATTTTTTGTTTGTTTGTTTTTGTTTTTTGTTTTTGAGACTAGGTCTTGCTATTTTTGCCCGTGGAACGGCAGGCTCACATTCCCCGGGATACCATGGACTCAAGCAATCCCCAGCCTCAGCTTCCCAGGAGCTAGGATTACAAGCACACACCACCATGCTCAGCTATTTTTTGAGACTAGGTCTCGCTGTGTTGCCCCGAGTGGGACTCAAACCGCGATGCCTAGCCCCAGCTGCTTCATAGGCTGAAGCTTACAGGCACGAGCCACCATGCCCGGCGAATAAAATGGAGAATCTTTTTAAAAATTTAAAATTAAAAAAAATTTTAAATTATTTTTGGCACACCGAAACAATGGGGGGGGGGGAACCTCATATTTCTGAAAATGCTAAATCTTAAATAGCACCAAAATTAAAGTGTGTCACTCCAATATGCATGAGAGAAGCTACCCATTTTTATTGACTGTATATAACAGTATATTTGTGTGACAAAGATATATTGTGAAATACATATGTAGTGCTTTCTTTAATGGTACTAGGCACTGTGGGCCGGGCACGGTGGCTCGTGCCTGTAAACTTCAGCCTATGAAGTGGCCGGGGCTAGGGATCATGGTTCGAGTCCTGCCTGGGGCCTGTAGCAAGACCTAGTTCCAAAAAAATAGCTGGGCATGGTGGCGCATGCCAGTAATCCCAACTACCTGGGAAGCTGAGCCTGGGGATTGCTTGAGTCTGTGGTACCCCGGGCAATGAGAGTCTGCGGTTCCATGGGCAAAAAATAGCAAGACCTAATCTCAAAAAAAAAAAAAAAAAAAAAAAAGTGGTACTAGGCACTGCAAATGAGTTAGGTAGATTGTCTTAACATCAAAGGTTTAGCAATACCATTATAAAAGTTTTCATTTTTCTAGGAAACATAGATGATTAAAAAGGGTGTTTTTAGGTGTGAGTAGAGAAAAGAGACAAGAAGTCAAATGTCAGTTGGTGCCAACTGATGAGGAGTGGGAATAGGGGCTTTTCTTCTCATAGTCTTCATCAGCCCACTTCCCTATTACATGATGTGGACATTTGATGTTTTCTATGCAGAAACTACTCTAAGTCTTCTCTTCCTACCAGATCCCTATGTCTTATAAATTTTGGGTCCATCATCTCTAAATATCCAACTTAACACTGCTTCCAGAAGTTAGTGAAAGATCTCCTAAAATTCTAGTTCATTGATGTAATTTTTCTACCCTGAAGCATGTTGACATGTATGGAAGAGTTATCTGACTGGAAGATCAAAGAACTTTCTGGCAAGTAACTATGCTGCCTCTTGGATCAGGTGCACATCTACTGGATGAATGAACTGGGGCATTGCACAATTGTGACTCACAGGTCTGCCAGTCATTAGACAAAGCAGACCATTCATTGCTTGATCTTCAAGACTAAGCTCAAAAGTTGTATGCAATTCGGCTGAAAATTGCATGCAATTCAGATTTCTCATTCCCATGACCCAAGGCTTTAGCCAAAGCAAGGTCAAATGTACTAAGATTTCAGGTGGAAATATATCAATCACACTTAAAATGAAAGCTGAATAAACAAAAATAAGCTAATTATTTGAAAGAGTTTGGTTAACTGTAACATCCATATATAATTTCAATGGCAAATCCAAAGTTTAACAGGAAGTCCCTGAATGCAACTTCCTAAGAATAGCTAAGAGTGCGGGTTAAAATAAAGGTGACATAGAAGTTTCTTTTCCTATTAGTATGTATCTCATTGATACATAATAAATATAAAAGCTAAATCATTTGGATTCACAAAGAGACGACCAGAGAGTTGAGGAGAAAGAAGGCAATGTAGCACATTCATTCAGTTAAGTTCAGGCAAGAGAGCTATCAAAATCAGATATTCTCTGAGTTTATGAAGCTTATAGTCTAAAAATGGAAGAAGGTGCATGAATATTAAGTATTAAGTGACTACAAGGAAGATCCATGGTGCTATAAATTATTCTTTTTTTAAGGGATAAACAGGCCCGGAAAGGTTCCTTAGGAAGCAACATTTGAGTTGAAAGAGATTAATCACTAGAAAAGAGGCAAGAATTTCTAGATGCAGTTAGTGGAAAGGTCCTGTGGTTTGCAGAGCCCAGTGAATACAAAGGACTGTGACTACAGTGCAGGGATGAGGCAGATGGTGCAGGCTGGCAGAGGTAAGTTAAGAGCTAGAGGCTGCAGGGTTTTGGCACTAGAATGGGTAGTGAATGAATGAGATGCTAGGCTCCCCGGCCTTGTCCCAAATGCTAAATATTTTTTGCTCATTCCTCAAAAGAAGTGACAAGGCAGAAAAATATAACTGGCAAAATACAACTCTTCCCACTTTGGTTTGAATAAAACTGTGAGGGGAATGTAAGGGACATTGTAAGGAAAATGTTTAAAGTATATCATGAAACTAAGGTCTCCTTCCTTCCAACTAGAAGAGAATTTCTTGGGGAAAAAAGAGGAAGGAAGAGTGGTGAAGGAAAGGGACAGAAGAAGGGTATTGGGGGTTCTTCCTAGAAGGATCCTATTTATCTGTGGGACGCAAGAGCTGGAGGGAGGGAAGTAGATGGAAGACCAGGCACAGATACAGCCTTGGGTAGTCCTGCAATTCAGCTCTACCGAAAAAAACAAAACAAAACAAAACAAAACAACCAGGAGGTCCCCAGATTACAGGGTCCTACACTGGCAGAATGAATGGAAGTAGGGTGATTCTGGTTTAGATCAATCCAATCTATGACATCTTGGTAGAACCTGAGATATGATGGTGTTTTGCCTTGCCTTTTGTTTTCTCTGACAATCACTTCCACAAACAAGCTCAATTAAATGAAATAACTTTGAGGAATACTAAATGGAACATACAATTTGTATTTAATTACATGGTAGTTATTATCAGGGAGTCTAAGTCAAATTTGGTGAAAATGCGTAAAGTATAAGCAAAATATTCTTTGAATACATTTTATTGTTCTTGGAGATCTCTGGGAAATCAGAGACTGGGTTTTTCAAGTAAAGTTTTAAAATAATAATTTTGCTATTACATATTTTTAAGGTTATGAAAATTCTCCATTCACTCATTTACTCCTTCAACAAATATTTGAGTGCCTATTATGGGAGGCATTGTGCTAGGTTTCCTCTAACCCCTCTTTAAGTTAGATTTAATCTCAGTCTCAGATATTGAAATGAAATATGACACAAACTATAATACTACTTCATTTCACGGTATGTTTTTTGTTAGTGCATGGCTGAGGGGCACCTATGGCCCCAGACTTTCTAGGGGGTGCATGCTCTAAAAGGGGTCCAGTCATGTGCGTTACAGAAGCAAAAGAAGCAGACTCTTAGTTTGAAAGATTTTTAATAGAAGTAGTGTGCATAATGAGACAAGAAATTACTAATAATAGTTTCTCAGTAAAAACACCCAATTACTCATCCTGTCATGGGCAAATGTCCAGTCCAACAGGATCAACCAGAAGTGGGCTGTGGAGGCCTAAAAACTTTTCACAAACCTAAGGTATTTACAGGCAGGGAACCATAAGTGGCTAAGCAGGAGGTACCAAAGAACTAACAGAGAGAGATACCATATCAAGATAATGGTTGTCATTATCTCAGCCAAGGAAAGCCTCCCCATGATAGGGGTGTTGTGGTGAAATTGGGGGATCATGCCCCCAGCATGGTAATGCTGTATTAGGATGGCAATCATTTTGCCCTGGTGCCTGGTGGGTGGAGATTCAGAGAAGGGAAGCTAAGGTTTCTCTCAAGAGGAACAGAGTGAGGGGATTTAGGAAGGAGTGCAACTAGAGAACAAGACAGAGAAGACTGGAGAAGAGAGAGTGGCAGAGCAGGAAGGAGGCTGGAGACCTTGCAGCTGTCACTGCCATGTGTGGCAGTAGGGCAGGGAAGAAAGCCACACTGTGGGCTTCTGTCTCCAACCCAGGCCAGTGAGGAGTCCAGGAAAACATGATGGAGAAATTTCTGGCGTGTGTAAGCTGGCTTGGAAACGCAGTACTTGAAAACTTACTTTAACTGTAAAGCTTGGGAATTTTCTGGAGACATGAAGAGAACTAGGAGTGCTGCTGTTTTCATCATGAGATTCCTGAAGTGGTTGCTGCTGCTATTTCCAATGAGTCTTATGGTTTGGGCTGCAAGAATGCTGGAGCTGTGCCTTTTGGAGGTGGATTGACAATGCCATCTTGGTTTCTTCATTTGACTGGAAGTTGGGATGGCTGCCATTTTGTAGATGCTAATGACTGAAGGACCTGTTAGGGGGCTGTGGCCCCCAGTACTGGTGTTGATGTATTAAAATAGCTATTGTTAGCATTGGTGGGTGGAGTTTTGAAGAAGGGAAGTTAAGTCTTCTTGGGAGAAAAGAGGGTTAAAGGACCAGGGAAGGGATAGAGAAAAAAGACAGGGAAAGAGAGGAGAGAACAGCAGAGAAGAGAACGGAAGAGGACAGAGAGGAGAATGGAGAAGTAAGGAGCAGAGAGGAGCAGCAGGGAGGCTGGAGGCCTCAGAGCTGCCGCTGCCATGAGGGGCAGCAGGGAGGGAAGGAAGCCAAACTGTGGGCTTCCATCCCCATGCCCAGGCCCGGGACTGTGAGGAGCCCGGGGAAGCATGTTGGAGAAACTTGTGTCCTGTGTGAGCTGTCTTGGAGAAATGAGGAGAGTTTGCTGTGTTGACGTTTCCATTGTGAGACGTCTAAGCGCTTGCTGTGTTGCTGTACTCAGTGAGTTTTGCTGATGCCGGGGTCACTGTGGAGCTGGAGCTGATGGAATGCCGGAGATGTGCCTTTTAGAGAAGAATTGAGTACTCCATCCTGGTCTTCCTCGTTGGATTTGAATCTCCTGCTTTCGGAGAAGGATCGATGACGCCATCTTGGCTTCTTCTGGCTTGCAGTGAGTGCTGCGGACCAGCACCCTTTATGAAGGTTAGTTCTCAGAAACACCCCTCCTGTGGGGGCAGAGAGCTACGCCCGTGATTGCCGTTACCGCATGGGTGCTGCCACCGCATGGGTACTGCATCACATGGGTCCCTCATTGTTGAGTCAGCTCCCACAAGTGAGTGCAGCTGTGTCTTTGAAGAAGGAGCAGTGGCACCACCTTCACTCCTTCATCGGGTTCAAGGTGGGGCAGTCGCCATTTTGTGGACACACATGGCTGCTGAAGGCATGTGCGCTTTGGACTAGAGACTGGACTGTGTGGTAAGATTACTAAAGGGGTTCCCTGTGCCCCTCTGTGACTCTTTTCCAATTTGTCTTTTAAGAAGTAAATTTGTTTTTGCCTCCCTCTTAAAGTTTATGTGGTCTTGCTACTGCATGCACGGGCTGGGAAGAACCTGGTGTGTGGCTGGCTTTAAAGGGGCCAGCTGCTACCCTTTGTAGGTTTGGGTAAGCACCCCATTTTGTCTGTTTTCTCACCCGATATCAGGCCCACAAGTAGCTTTTTGAACTAGAGACTGGACTATGTGGTAAGATTACCAAAGGGGTCCCTTGCACCCTCAGTGACTATTGCCTACTTCATCCTTTTAGTGAATGAATCTTATTTTTGCCTCCTTTTAAGGTTAGTGTGGTCTTGCTACTGCTCATGGGAGCTGGGATGAGCCTAAGGAATGGTTGTGTCTAAAGGGCCAGTTACTCCCATTGAAAGTAGTTGACCCCAAGAAGACATTTTAAGACATGTGAACTTGAAACACATACAGTCCTGCTTCTCTCTCTCTCCGAAGCAGGCTCCAGTTTACAGTAACAATTGCCTTTAACTTTAAGTAGATACACCTATGCCTGCTTCTATCCCTAGGAAGCAGACTACAAACTGTTAATTAGCATTTACACTGTATCTGTCTACTATTGATATGCAAACATCATCTACCAGCTTCTCTCTGCTTTCTTTCCCTCTTTCAGACCTAAAAAGAAAAACTTTAAAACACAGTTTAAACTCTACACTTGTGGGTTCTTTCCACCATCCCCAGCCTTCTCAGCCAAAATACCAAACCAATGCAAGACTATCAGTGCAGACTAATTTATTTCTAACAAAGTGATTTTCTAATTATCCTAATAACTACACAAGAAACATGTAAGGAAAACTCCGATTACTTTAACATTGTCCAAAACCTTTCTCAGCATTGTCCAAAGTCCTTTCCCAGATTGCCCAGAAATCCTCAGTCTCTCAGTCCTGATCATCTCACCAAAATCAGCCAGTCAGAGTTCCTCTCCACGTGTTTGAAGACATCTTTCTTTGGGGCGCCTCTTTGGCGTGTACCTCCTTGTCTTCTATGCTGCCTTCTCCTTGTCGTCTTCAGGTAACAGGAACTTCTTGGTACCAGACCCAGCCAAGTTCACTTTCTTTTCAGGCCTGTCTTTTGCACGGCCTCTTGCAGACACAAGCTAAACTCAGCAAAACAAACTCCAACACAGAGTTCAAATCTGCAAGCTCCTTAACTGCATTTAGCACACATGCTGCCAGTCTGGGTCAGCCAAAGGCTACAGGCCCCCAGACCTGGCCATGTCCACATGGCTCACATGCTCACATCTTTACAAGATGGCCGATTCCCTCTCTCCTCCATTGAACCTCTCTCTCCATCTGATCTCCATATTGGCCTCCGATCTAAATTCCAAACCTCCTCTTTGTTTGCACACGCTTTATATATCCTGATTTCCCGCCTCCCAGGAAACCTGTTTCACCTTGACCATTTCACTTCTTTCTTCCCCTGCCTCTCCCTGAAGGGAAATTCCAACTAAGGTCATTCTCACATTTTAGCATCTGTCCTTGAAATCTGCAATCTTAAACAGGAGATAATGGGGGGATCATAGCACACCCTATTACCATTAGTAAGTTTGGTTAAGCATCATCCTACTTTGTTGGTTTTGTTACCTGATTTCACCTACATGTCTCACCCCAGTTCCTGTGTGTCTTTTTTTCATATATCTTCTCTAAGTCTCATTCCCAGAAGTACCAGGGTGCAAGTCAGGCTGCAGAAGTAAGAGAACCTAAACCCACATTGTTCAGTTATAAATCTAAGCATGGCTGCTTAACTTCACCCCTGGTTTCCAGCAATCCCTCATTCAGGAAGTCAGATTCATAGCAAGCTAGGAATTGTAATTGTTGGCCCCTGAGATCTCTTCACAATGGAGGAGGAGTGGAGTATTTCAGAATGTCTTTCATAGGCTCAGAGTTTGTTTTTCACTCAGCATGTTGAAAATGGAAACTGCAATTGGAACTATTATACAAAAGAAATTTATAAGGAAGGTAGTTCAAACTGACCTGTTTCTTACATTTTCTGGTGAAGATACAGCTCTAACTACAGCAACAGAAACAATGGAATAAGAGAGGTTCTTAGGGTCCCTCTACTTTTTTCATTTGCTCTTTGACTGATGTAAGTAAGGGCTAGGACTAACAGAAGAGTCCAGGAGAGTGAAGGAAAGGAGTAGCACCATGTTTCTTTTCAGGTGGTTGGGCAGCAAATCTGCTGGAACAAACTCTAATGTGCCTGCTGTAAAGCAGACTGGTGTTCCTCAGTCATGTCAAATCTGCATGTGATTTTGTTTTGTTTTTTAATTTTTTGTGTATTTTTAGCATCTTCCTGGTAAGTACTCAGGAACCCAGGAGTCAACCATTTTATCATTCATCATCAGAAGAAGGATGTCCTACCCAGAGATGGGGAGTTTTGCCTACAGAGGAAGAAAACCTAATATCTTCCAGTTGTAAGTATGCCTGCAGGTTAAACATACTTTCTTTATACATCTTACCAGTCATTCACAAGTACCTTGAGGCAGGAAGAAAGAAAGGGCTTTGTTATTCTTTTAATGAATAAGAAAAGGAGGATAACAAAGTTTAATGACTTTCCCAAGGTCAAAACCTGTAAGTGGTTGAGCAAGAACTTAATCCCAGATTTCTGATTCCACAGTAGACTGGTGAGAAATTGCTTGGCAATCAGGAGATCTGGTTGATGTTTTAGACTTTCAGGTAGTTAGTGTATAACTCTTTTTTGTTGTTGTTTTTGAGACTAGGTCTCCCTGTTTTTGCCCATGGGACCACAGGCTCACGTTGCCTTAACTAATCCCCAGCCTCAGCTTCCCAGGTAGTTGGGATTACAGGCACATGCCACCATGAACAGCTATATTTTTGGGACTAGGTCTTGCTATGTGCCCCCGGCAGGACTCAAATCACGATCCCTGGCCCCGGTTGTGGCTTCCTAGGCTGTCGCTTACAGGCATGCACCACCATGCCCAGCTAGTGTGCAGCTCTTTAAGCCACTTCTCAATTAGAAAGTGAGTGACTAGGGTTACCTGGGAACTCCTAAAGTTCAGTGATTCTTTATGCTTATTTATCTATTTATTTACTTACTTATTTTTTAGAGATTAGGTCTTGCTAAATTGCCCAGGGTTGTCCCAAACCCAGGACTCAAGTGATCCCTAGCCTCAAAAATCCCAGGTAGCTGGGATTACAGGCATGCCCCACCACACCTGGTTATTTTTTTTGAGACTAGGACTTACTATGTTGTGTGTGTGTGGGGAGTGTCTGGAACTCAGGGACTCAAATGATTCCTAGCTTCAGCCTCCCAAGTAGTTGGGATTGTAGGCATGTGCCACCACACCCAGCTCTTACCATCTACTTTTCCCCTCCCACTAAGAAATTCTCAGTGAAAACAGTAATATTTTCTAACTAGATTTCAACTCCTTTTTTAAGTACAGATATGCTGGGGAACCATTAGAAAATCAGAAAAATCACCTAGTACCCCCAAACCTCTGAGTAATTTGTGTTGTCTAAATCTCAAGTTAAGCTCTTGTTTTGTTGTCAGTTGCTAGCAAGCTGCCTGTCTAATTGAGATAGGCAGGAATCTCTTATGACTTACAGAACAATTAGCTTTGTCTATAATTCTTTCTTAGGAAAACTGTCATTTTACAGATGAACAATGAGAGGATGTTACAGAGTCTGAATTCTGGGACTTGTGGTTACTTCGAACTTTATGTCACCCTATAAATTTATTAGTGTGCAGACAGAGGGACCCATCCCCCCAAAATGTATGCTCTAAATGGGTTTTGCCATATGTTGCATAAAGACAAAACATACTGTTACTGTGAAAGAAGTTTAATAGAATAGTGTGCATAGAGAGAAAGAAGGAAAGAAAGGATAATAGTTTTTCAGTAAAACACCCAAAGTTACCTATCACCTACTGGGTAAATGCTCAGCCAAACAGGTTTGAACCAAAGCAGGGACACTGAGACCCAAAGGCTTCTCACATGTCTAAGGCACCTTCTGGTAGGGAAACACAGGCACAGGGCAGGATGGGCCATTTAAGTCTGGGATGAAAGTGAAACGGGGTCAGAAAACAAGCAAAGCAGGGTGTTTAACAAAACCTACAAAGGGGAGCAGTGGGCCCTTTAAAACCAGCTACTCCTTATGTTCTTACCAGCCTGCACAAGCTGTAGCAAGACCACATAAACCTTAAAAAGGAAACAAAAGCAGATTTACTTATTAGAAGGACAAAGCAAACATAAGTTACTGAGGGTACAAGAAACCCTGTTGTTAATCTTACCAACCAATCCAGTCTCTAGTCCAAAAGGCACCTCGAAATGGCACCTATTTCACCTTCAAGCCAGGTGAAGAAGCCAAGATGGTATAAGTCGCTCCTTCTTCAAAAGTGAAGATTCAAATCCAATGAGGAAAACCAGGGTGGCGCCATCAATTCTTCTCCAAAAGGCACAACTCTGCATTCTTTCAGCTTCAACTCTGAAGTGGTTTGAAACCAGCAAGACTTCATACAAGAGCAGCAACCACTTCAGACATCTCACGATGAAAGCAGCATCACTCTAAGTTCTCCCCAGGTCTCCAGACAATTTCCAAGCTTCACAGTTTCTAAGTTAAACCAAACCAAGTTCTCAAGTACCAAATTTTCAAGGCAGCTTATACAAGTTACAGGTTTCTCCAACATACTTTCCTGGACTCCCTATCAGTCCAGGCTAGGGAAAGAAGGAAAGGTCACACCATGGCTTTCTTCCCTGCCTGCTGCCTGCACAAGGCAGTGGCAGCTCCTGCTGCTCTATTCTGCTGCTTTTTATGCCTCTATGCCTTCTCTCTGTCTTCTCCTCCTTAAATCCCCTTATACAGATCCCTCACAAGAAGGTTTGGCCTCCCTTCTCCAAGTCTCCACTCACAAAGGCACAATGGCTGCTATTCTAATGCAGATTCACCAATGTTGGGGACCACAGACACCAATTTCACCACAGCCCCCCCTATCAAAAGGAGTAAAATCAAAATACAAACCAATGTAACAGTATCCATTGCTAACCTTCCCAAGGGTTTCTCACCCCTATTTCTCCCAAGTATCTTCACATGTCTCAAATTCATTGTCTCCATCCAAGTCCCCCAAGTACAAGTTCAAAGCCAAGAAGCAAGTAGGCCTTCTTCACATTTCTAATCCATACACCTTCTCCAAATCTTCTTCCAAGTCTTATGTCTTTTTTAACTCCTTTTCTCTGTTCAGCTCCTTTCTTCATTACTTGGGGCAGGGAGACATGGAACTGCCCCTTTTTATGGGGATTACACTCTAACAAACTCACCTTCACATTTCCTTCAGTAACTTTCCTACCAGTGGTTCTGATCTTTATCCTTTCAGTCATGAGATTCAGTTTTCTGAATCATGTCTTGATTTCCACCACCACCTCCACAACCCCCCCACCTTGGCACCACCCACCTCATAAAAAAAATAACAAAAATATATGTTCATATAAGTCATATAAACCTCTCATGGGTTTGACCAAGTGAGAAAAAGCATTTATTCTGGGGAGGCAGTTATACCATCAACTCTTAGGAGTTCCACTTATTGTACTTCCTTTATAACCACCCACCCCCCACACCTGCCCCCGTAATCATGCTGTTACCATCTCTCTGTTATTCCTTGTTTACCACAAAGCTGTGGTAATTGATGTTAATGCTCTATTAAACAGATGGAGGAAAGAGCCAGAAGCATCTTAAAGACAGTTTGATTCTATCAGGCTTGTAGAAACACTTTGCCCTTTGATTAAATTTTATTCTACTGAATTCAAAGATTCTCACTATATTATCATGCATTTGAGTTGCTCTTCTGAAAAAGAAAAGACCCTTCTACTGCCTTTCTCCCACCCAGATTTAGGGTATGTGAATTCACTTTTTACAAGTGCTTCCAGGATCCCTCCTCGCTCCATCAGATTAGAGAGCAAACCATTTGGTAGACTTGAAGTATGAGGTCTGTGAAACAGCTATGCAAAATCTGGTGCCTACAGGCAAAGCCAGTCTTCAACTGCTATAATAGAGAAGACCAATAGAGAAGATTTTAACCCTGGAACTTAGTCTTTGTATTTTCATAGTGTATCCTTTAGAAAGCGTAAGCATGTAACTGAGGGGTCCCTGTGGCTGCAAAATGTTAATAGGTACATAATCTAAAAGGGGATCTGATCACCCATGTGCACAAATGCAAAGGATGAATGCTGTGATAGGTTTTTAATGGAGCTATTGTGTGTGTGTGCGCACATGTGCGCATGAGAGACAGAGAGAGACAGAGACAGAGAAAGAGATAAACAGAGACAAGAATTTCATATAATAGTTTCCCAATGAAACTCAAAAAAATTGTTTATTCCCTCATGGGAAAATGTAAAGCTCAACAGGCTTGGCATGAAGCAGGGTGGCTGAGGCCTGGAAAGTTGCCACATGTCGAAGTTCCCATCTTGAGGGTAACCACAAGAAAGAGGTTAGGCAAGTACCAAATGCTGTGATATCAGTTATTAAATTTAATAACTAAACCCTCATTGCTTGCCCAGCAGGTAAGACTGGGGGCTTGAATGAATAAAAGGAGTAATGGGACCCATGGAAAAAGGCCATAAGCTGATGATCTGTTAAACTGATGATCCCTTTTCTGGATTCAGATACTCAGACAGGACCCACCCAAGACTAATAACCCTGACCCCATCCATGGAGCCTCGGGACCCTCACTCTGGGCAGCAGACCTTTCCTGTCTTGCCCTTAAGCTGTGTTTTTCAATAAATCACCCTGTTCTGTTCTCCACCCTGTTTCTGGTGTATTCTTTCCCTCCTGCACTTCAAGCCTACATCCAATTTTCTCTCAAAACATGAAAGAGCTGGAACAGGAATGACTCAAAAACCAGTATGAAGTCAAAATAATGCCTCTGCCAAGGATCAGAACTCTCTCTTACCCACATGACTCTTCCACTTATCGCTACCTGTTTCTTCTCCATGTTTCTCTCCTATGTCTCCCTGATAGGGGTGCTGTGGTGAAATTGGGGTGCTGTGGTCCCAGCTTAGTAATCCTGCATTAGGTTGGCAGCCATTTTTCCCTAGTGGGCAGAGACTCAGAAAGGGAAGCCAAGGTCTTCTTGTGAGAGGGACAGAGAGAGGGAATTTAGGAAGGAGTTCAGCTGGGTAGTAAGAAGGGAGAGAATGGCAGAGCAGGAGGGAGGTTGGTGGCCTTGCAGCTGCCACAGCCATGTGTGGTAGTGGGGTAGGGAAGGAAGTCACGCTGTGGGTTTCTGTCCCCAACCTGGGTCAGTGAGAAGCCTAGGGAAGCATGCTGGAGAAACTTGTGACCTGTGTAAGCTGACTTGGAAACTGGGTACTTGGAAACTTGTTTCAGCTTAGAAACTGCAAAGTTTGGGATTTGTCTGAAAACCTGAAGAAAACTTGGAGTGCTGGGGCCCTCATCATGAGATGTCTGAAGCAGTTGCTGCTGTTGTGGCAAGTGACATTGGTGGTTCTGGGCTGCTTCAGAGTTGAAGAAAAAAGAATGTTGGTACCTTTGGAGGAGGATCAACGATGCCATCTTGGTTTCTTCATTTGGCTTGAAGGTGGGACAGCTGCCATTTTGTGGACACATGTGGCTATAAGACCCACATGCAACTTTTTGGACTTAAGAGACCAAACTGCATGGTAAGATAACCAAAGAGGTCCCTTGTAACCCCAGGGGCTCTTGCATATTTTGTCTTTTTAGTGAATGCATCTTGTTATTGTTTCTTTTTAAGATAGTTTGATCTTGCTACGGCTCCTGCAGACTAGGCCAAACCTAGGGAGTGGCTGGGCTTAAAGGCCAGTTGCTCCAGTTTGTGAGTTTAATTAAGTATCCTGTTTTGATTGTTTCTTACCCAATCTCATCCCCTCTTTATTTCCACCTCCATTTATAAATCCACCTCGCTCCTTCTCAGCTGCTCTTTTCTGTTCAGGAAGTCTGGTTCATGATACACTGGGAGTTGTAATCCAAAGCACTTGGGATCTCATTGGCATGGAGATGGTGGAGTGGGGTGGGATTCATTCAGGACATTCACAGACTCAGAGTTTGCTCTCACTCTTCTGACAAAATGAAGAACTTAAATACTGGCATTACTTTTCTCTGTGCATAAAATATCAACATATTTCTGGATCAAAACAATTTAAAATGAGAAGCTTCCCTGTCAAAAATAAGTGTATATATATATATAGTTATATATATATAGTTATATATATAGTTATATATATAGTTATATATATATAACTAAAATATATATATTATATATAACTAAAAAATATATATATTATATATAAAACTAAAAAAAGAATATATATATCTAGATATATATCTATATATATCTAAAAATATTCTTTTTTAGTTCATATATATATATATATATATATATATATATATATATATACATATATAGTACTCTTCCAAGATGTTTAGGTCAAAAAGGTCAAGAGAGATGGAGAAACTAAGACAATAAAGGAGACAAAGAAGTCATAGCAGCTAAACACAATATTGGATCCTGGGACAACTGACAGAATCTGAGTAAAACCCGTAAAACAGATGATTACATATGTCAACATTAGTCTCCTAATTTTTTAAAATATTAGCTAATTTATTTATATATAAATTTCACATCTTTGTGGTCTCTGGGGTTCACCCTCCGCCCCTGACTGTTCCCACACTGTCCAACCCCCCCACTCCCTGAGTTCTGTACTTGAATTTGGTTGTTGGGTTGTTTTGACTTTTCTTCATGGCTTTTTGTTTATCTTTCCCATGTCCCATATAATAGTGAAACCATTTGGTTTCTGTCTTTTTCTTTTTGGCTTGTTTCTGCTAATATGATTTCTTCTAATTACATTTTTAATGTCAATGATTTACTATGCTTACCAATATAAACTAAATCCAAACTTGCGATTGTCAGAGCAATCCCCATAGAGTAAAGTCTGTCAGACTGCTTTCTGGATTTAAATCTTCACTTTGATTTCTAATAAACTTCGTGTCTATCATTGAGATTTTTATTCCAATTAATGGTTGTGTGGTGAAGAAAGGTCTCCACTGAGAACTTTGTGAATTCTGCTGTGAAAAGCAGGTAGGTTGACAGACCTGCTAGCAGGTGACAGGGATAAAAGAATCATTATTGCTCAGTGAAACTTGAACTGCACTGGATTGTCATCTGAGGTGGTGAGTCTATACCTCTGGGTTTTCTCTGAAAAGGTATTTAACCTCTTCCTTCCTGACTGGACATAGGGCTATAGAAGTGGCTCACCAAACAAGGTATCCAAGTGGCTCACTAAACAAGGTATCCAAATGGCTCACCAAACAAGGTATCCAGACTGAAAAATAGATAGATTAGAATTTACTTTTCTTAGAGTTAGAGTTGTTTCTTTTAAGTAATATTCTAGGTCAGTGTCCACTGAAATCATGGAGATTTAGCTCAGACCCCCCTCCTTCTCTCTCTAATTATCTTTCTCTCTCATTCTCCTCTCCTGGTCATCAGTGTAGCTCAGCACTCTGTGCTGAACTCCTCTTCTCCACCTTCATCCTGCTCCCAACCTTCAAAGACTGAAACTCTTGAAGCCCAAAATGGTTCAATAGCTCCAGGGTTCTTCTTCTTTTCAAAGCAAAATTGTCATCTCCTGCTTCAGATGCCCAATGCCAGCTCAGGTCTCCTCTCAGCAAAACTTCTGGTTTGCAAATTCTCTTTCTCCAGTCCCTGCACCTTTCTCTTTTATTCCCTTTTCCTTGCTCTCCCTCCCATCATGAATCCTGATGATGGGATTATGAAACACTCTCTGATTTAATTCAGTTATGATCCCTCCCCCCCTTGGAACATTAGCACAGGGAGTTAAATTAGCATAATAATGTTGACTACACTCTACTTAAGATTTATGATAACAAGGTGAAAGAACGAGTCACCTTCTATCTGACTTCAGGTCATTCTTAACCTCTCTGTCTTTCAGACACAGGTAATGGTGATGCCTAAGTTTACCAACAAATAACAATGCGCATATGGGGGGTCCTGGCTTGAAGGTATATCACTCTAATCTCTGTTCATCACAATAGACCTGTCTCCCCATGTACTGACTCTAGATTTCTCTTCCTCTGGTAAGGACAAGTCATGTTGGATTGGAGGCCCACTTTACTCCAGTATGACTTCATCCTAATTTAAGTCATATCTGCTATGGTCCTAATTCAAAATAAGGTCACATTCTAAGGTATTGGCATTATGACTTCAACTTTTTTTTTTATTTTTTGTGAACAAGAGGTAACTTGTAACAAGTGAGTTTGCAGAGAATGTTATGATATTGGGTGACAAAACAGGCAAAAGGGGGTGCTTAACCAAACTTACAAAGGGGAGCAGCTGGCCCTTTAAACCCAGCCACACACCACCCTGTGCATGCAGTAGCAAGACCACATAAACCTTAAAAGGAGGAAAAAACAGGTTTACTTATTAAAAAGGACAAAGCAAACAAAAGTTATTGGAGGGGTACAAGGAACCCCTTTGGTCCAGTCTGTAGAACACCTTCAAGCCAGATGAAGAAGCCAAGATGGTATCATTGTTCCTTCTTCCAGAGATACAACCATTCACCTTAATCCAGAAGAAAACAAAATGGCACCACTGATCATTCTTCAGAAGCAGGAGATTCAAATCCAATGAGAAAAACCAGGATGGCATAGTCAATTCTCCTCCAAAAGGCACAGCTCCAGTATTCTTTCAGCTTCAACTCTAAAGTGGTCTGGAATCATCAAGACTCACTTGATATAACAGCAACAACCACTTCAGACATCTCACCATGAAAACAGCAACACAGCAAGCCTCATCAGATCTACAGGCAATTTCCAAGCCTCACAGTTTCAAAGTTAATCCAAGTTCTCAAGTATCAAATTTCCAAGTCAGCTTACATGAGTCACAAGTTTCTCCAACATGCTTCCCCAGGCTCCTCAGCCCCGGCCCAGGCTAGGGTCTGTGCCCAACTTGCCCCCACACCTGAAAGCTGACAGCTCCTGCTGTTCCTCTGCTCTCCTCTGCCATTTCTCTATCTTCCCCATGTGTTTTGTCTCAGTTCCCTCCCTAATCTCCTCAACTTCTCCTCTCTTGAGAAGACTTAACTTCCTTTCTCCAAGTCTCCTCCCACCAGGACACAATGACTGCCATTCTAATGCAGATGGCAGGGGCCATGGCCCCCCAATTTCACCACAGCCCCCTTGTCAGTTATGATGGAAGAGAATACTATGGGACTAGTGACCTTGAAATCAGGTATGAAAACAGGCAAAGCAGAGAACTTATTTAAACCTGCAAACAGGAGGAGCTAGCCCATTAAACCTACCTACTCTTTATATTCATCCCAGCCTGCATGTGCAGTAGCAAGACCACACTAACCTTAAGAGGCAAAATCAGATTTACTCATTAAAAGACAATAAACAAAAGTCACCGGGGGTGAATGGCACCCCTTTGATTATCTTACCAACCAGGTCAGTCTCTAGTCCAAAAAAACTGCATATGGGTCCTTAGCCATATGTGTCCACAAAATGGCAGCTACCCCACCTTCAAACCCAATGAAGAAACTAAGATAGCGTCATCAATCCTCCTCCAAAGGCACAGTTATTCACTTTGAGCTAAATAAAGAAACCAAGATGGCATCGTCAATCCTCCTTGAAAAGCAGGAGATTCAAATCCAATGAAGAAACCAAAATGGCGTCATTAATCCTCCAAAAGACACAGCTCCAACATTTTTTCAGTTTCAACTCCAAAGTGGCCTGAAATCAGCAAACCTCATTCAATACAACAGCAGCAACCACTTCAGACATCTCAGAATGAAAACAGCAACACAGCAAGTTCTCTTCAGGTCTCATGACAATTCCCATGCTGCACAGTTTGAAAGTGAAAGCAAGTTTTCAAGTATCACTTTCCAAGTCAGCTTATACAAGTCACAAGTCTCTCCAACTTGCTTCCCCAGGCTCCTCACCATCCCGGGCTGGGAGTGGAAGCCCACAGTGTAACCTCCTTCCCTTCCCTGCTGCTGCACATGGCAGCAGCAGCTCCACGGCCTCCAACATCCTTGCTGCTCCTCTGCTCTCTCTTCTCTTCCACTCTCTTTCTCTCTCCCCTCCTCCTTAAATCCCTTTACTCTGCTCCTCTTGTGAGAAGGCTTGACTTCTTTCTCCAAGTCTCTGCCCACTAGGGCACATTGGCTGCCATCTTAGTGCAGCACTATCATCCTGGGTGCCACAGCCCCCCAGTTTCACCACAGCACCCCTATCAACCTGAGGACATATCTGTGAAACAATACTCTTAGCTTTCTAGACTGTTGACCTCTGAGTTCTTTGGCTCATTATGACGATTACCATCAGTACCGCTTCTATATCCCTCAGGCTCTCACACTGTTATTCTTCCATTTCAACTTCAAAAGAACCATGGGGCTGCCTTTGATTGAGGCTACAACCGTGGTCAAGGCACTGCTCTGTTGGACTCTCTCTAGGAAGGTGTCTGCCATCTTGTGATTGGGTCTGCCCTCCCCCATAGACTTTTTAAAATGTTAAAGGAGCACTTCACCTCTGCTGAGATTCAGGAGCTTCAAAGCCCAAGCCAAGAAGGCAGCTACAGTCTGCTGCTCTCTCCTCCTGGTTCAGCTGAGTCATGCTTGGTCTCTCCACCCGTGTGGGTCAGATGTGCTTTTGTCACTTTCATTCCTAATACTTTTCACAGGTGGTGTTGACTCTGTTATACTCTAGTACACTCTATTATTGCCCTATTAATACACCATACTCTCTTGGGCCTTCTTGTCTACTCTTAGTTCCATCTAAAGTTATCTTTTTTGGTGTTGGTTAGTTATCCCAATCTGTAAATGTCAATCAGTGGGACCAGTGCTTTCAAACAGCTTTGACTAAGTAAGATGTATGCATGTAATCTTGAAGCAATCTATAAGTATAAAAACATTTTAAGCCCCCATTATCATGAAACATATTTATTCTTACAAAATGCTGTATACTCAATTATCTATACTCTTTTTTTTTCAAATTTAGCCTTTTGTTTTAAAACGTTCATAAACATTGACTTGATTTCATTAATCATTAATGGACTGCAAATTCCATTTTTAGGAACAACTTCCTAGATTAAGGCAGAAGTATCTTAAATATAGCCTCCCTGCTTCTACTCTTCTTTCTCCAATCTACTTTCTTACCCCTCCCCCCAGCATAAATAATCTTTTTAAGAAACCTTAAAAGTCCCTAGTTAAGTTAGTACTTAAAACCCTCCTGGAGCTTTTTACTTGCTGAGAATAAAGCCCAAACTACTTATTGTGGCCTCCAAGCTCATATATGGTGCTTCCAGCTTTATTCCACCAGTTCCCACTGTAGCAATTCACCTACTCAGCAATCGCTTCTGTTTTGCAAACACCCACTTATCCTGACCTGTGACTTTCTTGAAGGTCTTTATCATTTAATTCTCTGTCCTAGACTCATCTGCTTAGAGGCCTTCCATGAACATTCTAGCCCTGTCCTGCCTCTGTCAGTGTTCCTATTTTAGGTTCTTCCTTGTACATGCCAAAAGTTATGGAGAGTTTTGCTTGACTATTCATTTCTAGTTTTCCTGCTAGGAGAAAAGTTTAGCCCAAGGAGGCTGTCAGAGATCTTGGGGTGACCCTGAGTAGGGAGAGCCTTTGGGATTGACACTGTGGAGGGGAGGAGAGAAGCAAAAAGAATATAAGGCTGCAGCTGGCTGTCTGCAGGGAGTGTGGAGATGGATGAACCTGAGAATCACTCAGAGTTGGGCTAGAGACCCAGGTCTTGGGAATCTCTGCACAATTGTTGGTTGGATGGGGCTGCCCCAGCAAAGGCTGAGATGTTGGGCAAAACTCTTTGGGTCTGCTCTGGGCTGAGTGCTGGCAGATCTCCCAGGACTCCAAAAGGGATCCTAGCCTGTCATCCAAGAGGAGTCCTATTGGCCTTTTCACAAACACAGCCCCGCATGAAGACAGCACCTAGGTCCGAAGTGCCATGATTGTCTCTGGTTAAATGACACTCTGGTCCTATCTGGTTGTTTTCTAATGCCATTCCCTTTGCTCCCTCTCCAATTTCCTGACAGTGATACAGGGTAGTGATGCAGTTAAAATTTTTATTGGGGTCAAAATACCCTGTTGGGCTGAGTCTGAAAGAACTGAAAGAAAATGGAAGCAGGAAGAGAGGGCATATAAAAAGGGAGAAACAAGGAGAAAGGGGGAGCAGAAAAAGGGAAAGAGTCAAGAATGGTGAACTGAGAGATCAGGCCCATGTGGTCTGCCAGGGAAAGCCCCCTGGAAGAGTAAGCTGGTGGTGGCAAGGAGCCACATGGTGGGAGAATGGCTGGCAGAGACGTAGACAGTGTGGAGTCAGATGCCAGAATGGCAGGCCGGGGGTGACCAGGGGCTGCTGAGGGTAGGCCTGGTGGATGTGGCCAGATGCTGCTGAAGGCAGGTCTGGTAAAGAAAATGCCTGGAGCTGCAGCAAGGTGGCATATTTGAAAAGCTGAGTTTGCATCAACATCTGCTGGAAAAGTTTGACAAGCCTTGGAGAAGCAGAGCAGCTTGGAATTCTGGAGAGAGAAGATGCCAGAGAAAGACTAAAATTTGCAGAGTGCCTGCCTCAGTTTTGGAGGGGCAAAGGGGCACCATCTCAGACGTGTGTCTGTCGGATCTTTGGGATTAAAAATGGTGACTGGGGTAAGATAACTGGCCACTTGTGGCATTAAGGACTTTTTGTTTTCTTGGTTAATCTTCTTTGCTAATAAAACCTTGTTGTTTAAGTTGCTTTGTGACTTTGGCAACTGGTGCGCTTGGGTGATGTGGACCTGTGGCTTATTGGTTAGAGATTTTTGCTTCTTTTAACCCGAATTCAACAGGTTTCCATGATCAGCTTCAAAGTCACTTTGCTTTAGCAACTTAATTTTTTCCTAGACATCAATATCTTCCTTTGAATGTGATCTTTTCCCCTTACGGCTCTCAAACTTACGAAACTGAGGACACTACGATCTCTTTTCTGGGATTCCAAAGTGGAGTAGTCGGCCTCATTCACAGGTTCCTGGAAAACTCCCTGTGCTGCCAGCAGGTGTCGCTGCTGATCTGAGGGCAATTTGATAGAAATTGATTGGCAACTTGGGATTTGCTTTCATCAAACATCTTCCCGCGATATAATACTACGTTATAATATGATGATGCTAAGACTATACATATGCAGACTGATACTTGCAGTACTCTGTGGAGTAAGAGGAACGAGCAAGAAGTGACTAGCCCTATACCCCTCCGCCACTGATAAACACTTTGGAAGGCTGCACCGCACTATTTGGTGAAACTGAAGTTGCCTCCTTACCACACCTTCATTCCCTCCCTAGGACACTTTTTCCAGCAGCTCCAGGATCTTTGCTGACACAGCAGGGACAGGAGGCTGTGTGTTGAGCTCATCACATGTGCCCAGAGTGTTTGAGCATGGTGGCCTGGCTTGGGGATGTCCAACCCTGTTTACCATGGTGCATCACCTCTCTAAGCCTCAATTTCTTCGATAAAATATGCATGATAAAAGTGCCTCTTGCAACATGGATGGAGATAGAAGAACTCATATTAGCAGAAATAAGCCAAAAAGAAAAAGAGAAATACAGGCTGGTCTCACTTGTATGACAGATATAGGGGAAAAATTAGAAACATTAGAAAAATTAAGAAAAATTAGAAACAACCAATAAGAAAAATTAGAAACAACCAATAGGACTGAACAATGGAGCAAGAGAGGAGGGGAAGAAGACGGGGGAGGGGGAGGACATAAAAGAGCAGGATTTTTTTTTTAATTTAAAATTTTTAATTTATTTATATATAAATTTCACAACATTGTAATTCCAGGGGTTTACCCGCCCCCTCCCCTCAAAGAGTAGGATTGTTAACAGGTATCAGGGAAGTGGGAAAACCCCGAGGCACACAATAATGTAATATATATTATATATATATATATATAATATATATATGCAAAATTTTTTTTCAAAAATTGAGGAAACTAAATTTAAAAAAATCAGCCATCACAGATAGTTAACATTCTCTGTGGACATCTCTTCTATCCTATTCCCCATTATGCATTCCCATAAGTAATAATCAGTACATTGGAATTGATGTTTATCATTCCTGTGGCATTTGAAACTTTTAAATCACACATATGAGTAAATAATATTATTTTGCATGGTTTATAATTTTGTAATTATGGTATTGTAATATGTATACTATCTGTAACTTGTTTTCTTCCCACAAATAAATAAATAAATAGTGCCTATTGATGGGATTTGAGTATCTTCTATCACTTCTCTCTTTGCGCACTGAATTTGGAGATAGACTTTGGACTTAGACAGATGGGAATACAAATATTTACTTTACTGCTGATAAAACTCATTTGGAGAAAGTAGCTTGACTTGTGAGTAGCATCATACTTTATATTTCTTCCCAGGACTACCAAGGTTGTCTGCATTTGCTATGATATCACTGGGTCTGAAACACCTTCCAATTGGAGATAAGCCAGAGAGAAGACACATTGTATCTGGCAGATAATATAAGGCAAAATCATTCATTAGAGATAGAAAGTAAAATATTGTTTTCCAGGGCCTGGGAGGCAGGAAATGGAGAGTCAGTGTATAATGGGCACAGAGTTTCTACTTAGGATGATAGGGTTTCTGGAGATGAACAATGGTGATGATTACACAACAGTGTAAATCAATGTACTCAGTGTTACTGAACTGCCCTCTTTAAAGTGGTTAAAATGGTCAATTTTATGCCATATATATCACAATTTTAAAAAAGGAATAGTATGACATTAACTTTGGACTTATTTAATTATTCATAGAAAGGGTCTTATAAATTACTGTATTAATGAGTGGAGTAATAGCCCATATTGATTCTTAACACACAGTATTAAAGAGATTATAAAAGCCATCATTTTGCAGAAACGCACTGAACAGTTTCTTTTGCCTGCAGAAATGTTCTCAGTGAGGGAGGTTCTCCTCCCTGGGTGGGCTAGTGTATTCAGAAGGAGAAATCCCTACTTCCCAGGGGCTTCTCCTGTGGAAGGGGAGGTGAGGTGAAAGTCAGAGTGATGTCATGGGAGAAGGACTTGGCAGGCTGCTACTTGGCACAGTTGTTAGCACTGTCAGCCAATCGATCTTAAAATACAAAGATAATTTAAATACATAACTTTTGGACCTCTGATCTTTCCCGAGTCCAAGGTGAAATATAGATGTACATTTTTAAGAAAGAGGTCTTATCCTGTAATATTAGCATTGAGCAATCAGCATCCCAGTTTTGACAGATTGGTTAATGATGAGTCTTCACCTCCAACAGGGAACTGGTTAAAAACAAGCCAGTTAAGTGAACATGCTAAATTCAGTTTCTCCTGCACCCCCCACTTTATAATTAGAAATACTCAAAACATGAAGACTTTTGAATGGCTTCATTAAGAATTCACAATTAACTTACTCTCAGAGGAAATCGTGTCATGACTTCCATTATACCAGGTGCTATGGCTTGAATTGTGACCCTAAGGAGATAAGTTCTTATCCACTGGGATTTTGCAGATGGAATCATGTTATGATGAGGCCATGTGAGAAAGAGTTGCTGCAAAATAATGGGTTACTCCTAAGGAAAGACGAAATACAGAGCCAGGGACCCTCCTCCAAGAAGGTGTGAGGATATATGGGATGAGCACCTTGTCATTCCAGAGGCCAAGACAGGAATGTCTGCAAATCAAGAAGTGCCAACTGGGGGCAAACTCCAGGATATAAGCAAAAAACCCAAACATTTTCTTCCAAAGGGTCTCAGAAAAAGCATGACTCTGCTGACACAAGGTCATGAAATTCTAGCCTCCAGGACTTGGGGACCATGCATTTCTCTGGTTTTAAGTCACTCACTTTGTGATACTTTGTAATAAGTCTCAGAAAATGAATACATCAGGCATCATCTTAAAGGCCAAACCACCAGTGTGTTTAGTAAAAGCCCCTTTTTCTGTAAACTGTAAAATGTATGCTGCATAATTTACTCTAGAAGAGAAATAAGATTCACAGTCACTACTGCTGATAAGACATAATATCTATTATCTATCTATCTATCTATCTATCTATCTATCTATCTATCTATCTATCTATCTATCTATCTATCTATCTATCTATCTATCTATCTATCTATCTATCCATCCATCCATCCATCCATCCATCCATCCATCCATCCATCCATCCATCCATCCATCTATCTATCTATCTATCTATCTATCTATCTAGTAGAAAAGCAATAATGACTCTCCATAGACAGTAAATAGAGCATTGGCAAATGTTACACACTATCAGTCTGGAACATACCATTTTTCTATTTTAAAAGTGTAGCTAATATCAACATAGAGTTTTTGGCTTGTTTAAATTGTGCATCATCTTGTGCATGACTGAGTTTATATATATATATATATATATAGTCATTGATCTCAAAACAATATGTGTATATATATAACACATATTGAACACACACACACACACATATATATATATAAAGTCATTGTTCTCAAAAGATAACTATTCCATAGTATGAGAGTCCCTCATTTTTCTTAAGTGGGTCCCAACCCATGACCTGGTGGTGCTGCTTGAATATCACCAGGGTGAGGAAAGATCTGCTCGGGGAAGTCATGTTTTCATGGACCAAAGACGATCTCACTTGATGAGTCACATTCTGGACTCACAACATCCCCAGTGTTGTGAGACCCATGTTTCTTCCAAGGTTTTTTCCAAGAGTGTTTTCTAGTGAAGAGCTTTTCCCTCCAGGGAACCCAAGATTGGCCCCATTTAAACGAGTTATAAATCTAAGGCTGTGAAATTCCAAACCCTTTCCCAGCAAACACAAAGAGGGGGACAGAGTACAGAAGAGGAATCCGGTTTGCTTACAGATGGAGGGGTTGATCTGGTTTTCTGTCATTCTTATGCTTGGAGCAGACCATCTCCACCACTTCCACAGTTGATGCAAACATTTCCTCCTCTCAGTCCCATAGTTGTCTCCCCAGTTCTCATCAGATCTGACCCATTGTGTCTCTGACTGGCCTTCCTGGCCACAAGCTTAACTGGAACCTGATTTTCTGTCCAAATCAGTATCTTAAATATAGTTTAAAAAGTCACTTCTGTCCTTAACATAGAATTGATATTTGATAGGAGTTTGTTATATGTAAGAGACTGTGCCTCACTGAGATTCTCTGTAGGAAAAGTTCTAATAAAAATGTAACCTTTTTGGTACTTTGCTCTTCTGGATGATGTAGAGCACCTGGGCTTGAAGATCTGGTTTCAGGTAAAATAGGGAAACGAGACAGCCTTACCTCAAGTTCAGTGGTTCTCAAACTTTATATCAAGTATCAGGACATTCCAGAAGATTTACTGAAACCTAGGTTGCTGAACCTGAATCCAAGAGTCTTTGACCCAGTGGGTCGAAGGCCTGAGAATTTGTATTTTGAACACATTCCCCTGGGAAGTTGAGGGTGTAGATCCAGGACCACACTTTGTGAATTCTGTTCTAATTCATTCACTCTGTCTTAGCCACAGCTTGCTTTGTTGTTTCCCTTCAGTGGAGGCTTTCTTTTCTTAATTAAAAAAAGTGATAAAATACACATAGCACAGAACTTGCCATCTTACATATTTTAATATGCACAGTGCAATGGTGTTAAGTATGTTCAGGTTGCCAGGCTCCCATCATCATCATCTGTTTCAAGCACTCTCTTCATTTTCTGTCCCTTTAAACAATAAATCCTCCTCTCCTCTCCTCTCCCCCCAGTCCTGGGCCATGGTGTTCTTCTAGTTTCTATGCATTTGACAATGATGTGAGGTCCCTTACACAGGTGGAACCATACAATGTCCTTTTGTGACTGACTAATTTCACTCAGTGTAGTGTCTTTGAGATTCATCCATGTTGTAGCTTGGCTCAGAATTCTTTGCTTTTTAAGGCTGAGTAATAATTCACAGCATCTATAGACCACATTTTTATTTATCCATCTGTAGGGTATACGAATTATCAGGGTTCTTCATACCTTTCTGCCATTAGCCTCGGGCCAGCACCTGTGGTATGGCACCCTCCCCCAATTATACATACCTGGGCCTGCTGGGTGTGTGTATGTGTTAGTGGGCACACCTGGGCCTGGAAAGAAGGAGGTAAAAGGGCAGCGTTACCTAGGGGAAGGAGAGCACTGCAAGGCAAACAGGAAGGGGAGGACATCAGAGAGGCAGGAGTACAGAAAGGAGAACGTGAGTAGAGACCATGAGGGGGAATTCAGAGGAATTTGAAGGAACTCAGGTGGCAGTTCTCTTTGCTGCCTATAACCCTGTTCACTATTAAAAATTCGATGAAGATAAATCCAAGGGCTCCAACATCCTTTAGCTGCTAGAAATGATGGTAAACCCACTGAGGCTGGAATGGGTACAAAGCACTATCCATCCATCCATCCATCCATCCATCCATCCATCCATCCATCCATCCATCCATCCATCCATCCATCCATCCATCCATCATCCATCCATCCATCCATCCTCTGACACTTGGTTGTTTCTGACTCTTGGTTATGATGAAAATGCTGCTGTGAACATGGGTGTGCAAATGTTCCTTTGATACTCTGCTTTCCATTTCTTTATGTCTAGACCCCAAAGATTAATTGCTGGGGCAGTGGAGGGAATTTCTTATTAACTGGATTGAATCCAGTAGATTAAGTGGCACATGCAGGTAAAAGTCTACATAGGGCTGGTGCATAATATATAAGTCAGCATCACACACACTCGGGTACTTGGGTTTTTATATCACAGCTGCCCTTTAATGGTATCAAAGCTGCTAGTAGGTGTGGCTCATGTAAAGGTGAGGTAAGAATTAAAAACATTTGTGATTCCTTCCCAAGTTTACACCTGGACTCAGATAAGATTATGAAGGGTACACAGGTACATTCCTCTTCAAGTCTTATCTTGAACCCTTGATATAATACTTGGGTAATGTTAAATAAGCACTTGCTAGAAATGTTTGATAACAGCTGTGCATGAACCACTATATCAGTGCGTGAACCACTAAATAAGTGCCACCTCACTCAGTGCTCCAAGAAATGTTTTTCCTGGAAATTTCTCTTCATATTCATTTTGCTTCCCTGCAAAAAGGTTTGTGGAGTGTTAGGAGGGCTAATTAGATAGTCAGGATTGAACATTAAAAATCACAGGCATGAAAAGACTGAGATCATTCATGGGTGATGAGGTGATGAGAGAACCTCAGGACACACAATGATGTGTTTTATATATATATGCACATACATATATGCAGATATATATGTGCAATCAATTAAAAAAGATTAAAAAATCACAGGCATGTCTTAGACAAAAGTGTTTTCTAGAATAGTCCTATTCATGATCTCTCTGAAGAATGTTCAGTCCTTCCACACATTTATCTTCCCAATCTGAGACATGGAGCATCTAGAAACTATGTTCTGGAAAAATCAACCGGGTTATCACACACTATAAGCAAGTCATGATTTTCTTGAGGACGTGAACTCTGTATTTACTGAATCACACTCTGGCACCAGCTCCATATTGGACACTTTGAGAAACAGTCCCTGATGGCAGAGAACTTGTCAAAACTCAGTACAAGCTCTATGTCCTTGGTGGGCTCTTTTCCTGGCTCAGGCTGGGTGAAGGCCCCTGTAGATCTATCTATCATTGCTCCCTGCATGGCTCTATAATATCCACCCTAAAGCATTACAAAATATTGACTTAATACATTATTTAGTTATAAAAATAAGTAGAGTGAAATCTGGGTGAAACTCGACAACCTTATACTAAATGAAGGGAGCTGATCACAAAAGACAAATCTTGCATGATTCCACTTACACATAGCAAGTAGAATTGTCAAAACTATAGAGACAGGAAGTAGATAACCTGGGGCTTGGGGTAGGTGGAGAGGTGAGTTATGACTTAGTAGCTATATAGTGCTACTCTATGACCTAATTATTCCCAATAAGCTCCAGCTCCAATACCACCACTGCCCAGAGGACCTTCTCTCTCCATCTGCTTTATTGACTCACTCATAGTAATAATTTTTGAGTATTAAATAAATTAAAATGATAGCCAAAAATGATAGCCATGATAGCCAAAATCTTAAAAATTTTGGAATAACAGTAAAATTTCTCCCTCCTTCCCCTGTTCAATAGCCACACCCTCTGTGTCACACCCTCTGTTATTTATTAACTTTTTATTTTGAAATAGAGGCACAGGTACTTGCAAAAATAGTATAGAGTTATGAGAGAATCATTGTTTGAACTTTATATACAAGTCATATAGGGTTTTCTGTTCTCTTTTACTCTCTTTTACATACTACACTTAATTCCCTATTTTGCTGCTTAAGGCAGGAGTGTTTGTTTTCCCCTCTCCCTGAATTCATATGTTGAAATCCTGATGCCCAGTATGGGTATTAGGAGACAGAGCTTTTAGGAGGTAATTGGAGTATAAATGTGAGGTGGGATTTGTGCTTAACAGATGAAAGAGAGGTGATCTCCCTCTCTGCCAGGAGAGGGCGCTGTAACAAAGTGTCCACTGCTTGTCTACAGAACTGTAAGAAATACATTTCTGTTAAGTCCCCCACTTTATGGTGTTTTTTGTGACAACAGCTCAAACTAAGGCATTTGCTAAGGGAAAAAAAGTCCTACTTACTGTTATAATTAACCAGATTGTCATTTTAATTCTTTTATATCATTTTTCCTGGATTAAAGTGTTTCTAAATGCCAAGCAGGAACATTTCTTTTACTCCCTGTGTTGGCTCAGATTTCATTTAAAGAAATAAATCAAAGCCCCAGGGCAGTACTTCACAAACATGCTGCTTTCAAAGGCAGATTATCAGGTTTCTTTCTTACAAATTTTCCTTCAGCAGTAGGAAGCTGATTTTTGGAAATCTTCAGGTATTTCTAGCTCCAGGCAAGTTGAAGACATGTTGCTCTTAGAGAAAAGTCGTGGAGGAGGACGATCATATGCCTCCTCTCCAAGTATTGCCAATAAGAGGTCCGTACACTGGCAAGGACTGGGGAAGGATGCATTGATTGAGCAGTTTAAACAGTGAATGTACTTGAGCTTGCCAAGCCGGCAACACGCCCCAACGCCGAAGGGCAAGGTCTTTGCCCTTTCAAAGTTCTTGCAGAGTTAGCGCTCACTTTGTTTGTTCCGACCAGCCTCTCCCTTCCCCTTCCCCACCTCCCAGCACGTCCCTCCTTCCTGTCTGCCCAGGCTCAGTCTCACATCATGTTTTTCCTGACGCCGGTCTTGGTAGCAGTTGTCTGCATTTTGATTGTGTGGATTTTTAAAAATGCTGATGGAAACATGGAGAAACGGAAGGAGTTGGCTAGAAACAGGGCCGAGGCTCGTCCTTGGGTGGATGAAGACTTAAAAGACAGCACTGACCTCCAGCAAGCAGAAGAAGGTAAAGACCCTGGCCACCCTGCCAGGAGTGGACAGTTAGCATTTTTATGACGTATGAGTGGGCAGAGGGGCTCATGTGGGCGGCTCTGTTTCGTCATCGGCCTGTGTTCTACAGATAGTGCGTGTGTGACAGACACTTCTCCACTGGTCTTGTCACTTGCTGGAACCAACTACCCTTTATTTCAGGTTAACCCATAAAAAAGCTGGGGGAGGGGGAGGGGCTGACATTTCCCCTGGCTTTAGTCCTGTCCCAGCTGTTGAAATCTTACTCAAGGCCACATCACAGGCTGCTGGTGGATGTGACATGAATGGTTAGGTTTAGTTCAAGAGCTTAGAATTTTAAAAAATGTCATCTCTCTGGAGACCTGCTACTGGGTGAGAGGTAAAGGCAGCGCAGTCCTCAAAACAGTTCAACTCAGCAAACAAGGCCGGAAGAGGCACCCACTGTTGTGACAAAGAGGTGGCCTGGGGACTGATTATAAGACATTTCAGGAAGACCCAGGGGCATGGTGGGGCAGCTAGGGACTGGCTGAGCCCAGCTGGAGAACCCTGGCACATGACCAGTCAGGGTAAGGAGGCACCTCAGGTATAGGGAGCAAAAGGAGCATAAATTCTGGGAAGATGGAGGTACTGTGCCTGGGCAGGCGTGAAGGTGAGAGGGTAGGTTATGGTTGAGCTGAGAGAGAAGAGGGGGTAAGGGAGGTAGGCAGGATTGGACTGTTCAGAAGGGCCTTAAGTAATTCTTGTTTGAGGGTTATTTGAAGTGACTTGTGAGATGCATTTGAACTGGAAGAGACTCAATGATTCTCAGCTGTTAGGGAAACCTGTGCCCTCCAGGCCACCTGGGAAGTATGTGGGGCAGAGTATGCATATAGGCATATATATGCATATGTATACCTATGTGTGTGAATGTCTGTGTGTTCTGTGTGACATTAAGTGTTGTCTTAATGTCAGGATTGAGTGTTTGGGCATACAACTGGCATGACCATTGGGAGAGGTATTGGGGTATACAGCCAGCATGGCCACTGGGGGGAGTGTTGGAATATATAGCCAGTATCACTGGTAGGAGGGGGAGCATTGGGGTATACAGTTTGTGTGATTACTGGGAGGGGTATTGGAGTATACAACCAGCATGGCTGCTGGGAGGAGTGTTGGAGTATATAGCCAGTATCACTGATGGGCAGGCGGGGGGGGGGGGGG
>PVHY01009370.1:0-19972 GCA_004024945.1 Uropsilus gracilis | reverse complement strand
CACCCCATGGCAGTTACGCTGGAGACAGTTACCCCCTCAAGCAGGGGGCCATCCTCAGGGCTGGGCTGCACGGTGACTAGGAGGACCATTGGGTGGTAGTCACCATAGGAATTCGTTAGAGGAAAGAGTGGAGCAGGGTGAAGTGAGACGAACAGCAGGGTTTGGTCTTAAGGCAGATCTTGGGAAAAATGGAGGATAAGAATTGCAGGTTAAAGAGTCAGAACGCATATTCTGAGCAGGAGAGGGAAGAGCTTCCAGTTCCAAGGGGAAGGAACTGAGTGCAGTGGAGGCTGAGTTACATTTGAGATGGCACTGGAGCATGGGGGATGCTGGGAACTTGCAAAATGAATGGGTTCACGAGTGAGCTGTGGTGGGAGAGGAGGCTGAGGGTAGAGCTGCAGATAAGAGGAACACGAAGGGGAACGTGTACTGTGAAAAACAAGACAAGGAAAAGGCAACACCAGGGTAATATGAATGGTAAGACATTCAATAGTAGTGTGGGCAGCTGGTGTCACATTTTATAGGTAGTAAGTGATGACATCAGCACATGACAACACAGTGAGCTGCTCTCTCCATACCACAGCAGTGTGGGATACAAAAAGGAATGAAAAGGTTTCTGGGGCCAGGGGCCTGGAACTGGGTCTGAAGTTCATATGACCCTTCCTGCTTTTCTATCTGCAACTCATTTTTCGGAATTCTCCACCTCTTCATTCTCTGCTCCTCCTACAAAGGAGTGAATTCAACACCCAGTGATCTACCTCCTTGGTAGTGACGGCAGATCTGCCCAAATGTAGAGTCACTGTCCCTGGTTGGCATATCTACTGTTTACTTAAGACATTATTGCTGAGGCACACAGTTGCCAGGTGACAGTCCATGTTTAAGTTCAGGCTCTTCTGCCACCAGATGGTGCTCCAAGCCACTGGAAGGGTGGACACTGTGTGTGGGTAAGGTGGGTTAATTCAGGTCTTTCCTGGTGGCCTCTACAGCTACTATCTATAGTTACTGCATAGAACCCATGGGGGGCAAGATTTGTGGGCATGGAGCATACACACCTTTAATTCCAGACCCTTGGACTGAGAAACCAGAGAGCATGGGCATGCACACAGGTAAATACACATACCTGGGCCCAGAGATGAGAGATACATGACAGCATCACTCTGAGGCTGGGGGCTCAGTTGCTGTCTCCCTGCCTGCTGGTCTGTGCCCTGACTCAATATTAAAGGCCTGTACAATGGTACTGATGGCTCCAAAATCCTCTTTGCGTCTGCAAGAATCAAATGATCCTCTGGCACCAGGGGTGGTTGCACACTCTGTGAGAGAGGAGTTGCTGCCTGCAGATTCCAAAGGAGACCCACTGGAGAAGAGAGAGGATCTGACACACACATGGGGGCCATTCTGGAGTGCATGGATAGATCACTGAATCAAACCATTTTGGAAATTAGCAAAAGAGACCAAACAGCAAAGTGAGTGTGGTCAACCCTACTAGAAAGAATTCAGAAAAGTATGTGAACAGTCCAGACCCCTCTAACTTTTACAAAGATTCCTAGTTCACATTCATAGATCAGGGAATCAGTGTATGTGTAGGAATGGGGGGGGCACAGGAAGAAAGAGGGGGAACGCAAAGAGACTGTGCTCTGTCAGATGCCTGCTTCCTTCAGAGAGTACATACCTGTGTATCTGTAATCAGAGGGCTAAGAAATTAAGACTATTTGTCTCAAGGAGAAAAGATTCAGACTAAATCCAAAACCCTGCAAGAAAACTCCCAGATTCATGGAAATAGGAGAAAAAGCTACAAGACATACATCTTATCAAGGTGTGTACATTTCATAGCATGTGTGTGTGTGTGGGGGGGAAGGTCCTCTGTGCTTTTCTGACCGTCCAAAAAACTATTATCCTAACTGCAATTTTGACTGTGCCAGACTGCTCTGTCCCTGCTAAGAAGGACCTCGGTTAGAATGTTCGTCAAGTGCTGTGACCTCTGACAATAAAAATGGCCCCACAAGCTTAGGAAAGGGCAGATTTTTATGTACCCATGGCAACCAGCAGCCATCAGAACCAATTTTAGTGGCTCAAGGATAACTCATCTCAGTAACAGCTTAACAAACAAACCAATCAGGAGCTGCCTCTTGTTTCTGAAAGTCAGCCAGTCAGACCTAGGCTCACTCTGAGAGCCTCCCCCTCTACCCCCACCCCCTTCCCCAGTGCTGGCCAATCCACAGCAGTCCCCACCACCAGGTAAAGTTGTTCCAGATGATGCAGTGTGTTTATGGCCTGGGCATAGGCCAGAGCCTGAACTCTGCTGTGTGTTAGCCCATGGGGCTAGCAAGAGCCAGTTGTGTAACATTCAGGAATTTCGTGGATTATTCCTTCCAATCATGGGTAGCTTAAAGTCACAATGTGACAGGGTGTTTATACCATAAAAATTAGCAAGTGCTCATCAGCAGGACTTTCGGCCCAGAAAGTTGGCTCTCCAGTTCACTTCCTTGAAAACACTGTATAAGGTCAGCATTCCACTGGGTTCAGAGCAAGCTCACCCAGCAGGCGTTGCTTTGCTATAGGAAGCAATCCAGTCTGCACCCCCTTTATTTCATCCTCCTCTAACATGACTATCCTCTATGACTTGTACATTGTTGCTTTAAACAGTTGATTTGTCAAGATTCCTGGAAAATCTTAAGTGGTGGGACAAAGGACAGATGAGTTTAGAGGAGAGATTGGGGAAGGAGTGGACCTTAGTGAAGAGATCAACAAATCTGGGTGACTCTGACTAGGGGTGCATGAGGGTCAACGAGGGGACCCTGGAGTGAGAGGGTTTGGAATGCAAGCCCTGGCAACTTCCCTAGAGATAGCACAGGTCCATTCTTGGTCTTCCTGTCTAGACACCCCAACCTCCTGGGGAGGTGCTAGGGAAACAGTCCAGCCAGGCCACCTTGAGAGGGCATGCATAGGCCCACATGGGAACAGAGCAGCAGTGGTAAAGTGGCTAGAAAGGAGGCCTTCTCCTTGTTCCTCCGGGTAGGTGTGGGTCTAAGGGTTGCAACATCCCCACCTTCAGAATCTGTCTACTGCGAGAGCTGCAGCTCCCTTCCCTTGTTGGTATAGCTCCCCAGGGCTCCCTAAATTTGCAGATCTAGGACAAAATGATGTGACAACTTTGACCTTGAAGTTTCATGGCTAGAAATTCTTTGGCCTGTTTGCACAGATTTGAAGTAGACCTACAAAGACACAAAAGCCATTTAGACATGCAGCCAGAAAATTACCTCTGTGATGAATATTAATGAATAGATGTAGCCTAGAATTACTGGCTGGTACACCTAATTATGGAGCAATTTAGGGCCTGTTGGCATTAAAGCAATGATGAAAGGTGAGTTGTTCTTGGTGTCAATGGCAAACCCCTTGTGGCAGCACAGGATATAGATTAAGAAGCAGGCCACAATGGCTTGAATTTGTTTCTGGAATATGTGGACTTGAACTGGTCCCTTCCTCCACCCTTGACTGGTCTAGGGTGGAGGCAGACAATCTTTAGAGTTTAGGAGGTGATATTCCTGGGAGCAGTCAAGGGATCAAGGTGAGGCAGAGAGGTGGACCCTTTGTCTTTGCTCACTGTTCTGCAGTTTCTGGGTTTTCTCTCTAAGCCTGACTGAGCTTGCCTCTTGACCCTGAGCAGAATGCAAACCTGCCTTCTCATGGGTTGCAGCAATAGCAGCCCCCTCCACTCTGCTCTGTGGGAAGAGTTTTTCCGGACAATCCACCTCAGGAATGAGACCTTCTATCTGCCCAGCTCAGACAGAATGGTACTGATAGAACTTGGGCACCTGCTTTTTGAAATCTGCAAGTGAGGGCTGCAGTGGCTGTACCATACTGGACTTCAGACCCTGCAAACTGCCAACACATGCAGCTGGTATGCCTTTAGTTTATGCAAACTCTGACTGGTTTGAAGTGCCAGTAACCTACCTTTTAGTTAAGGGCTGTTGAACATATTTGCTCATGTGCCACTCACTGACCATAGATGGATGGAACAAATGCAACAAAAGTATTCCTTGGTGGTGAAAACCTTTGTTGACAAAGTTCAGAATAGACTGCCAGAGAGCTGATAGGTGCATGCTGCCACACCCACATCACACCTACTGCTTTTAGCTTAGTAACTCACCTACTCATGAAACATGCACAGTCTGGGCCCAAACTGCCCCATTAGTAAAATGTGAAAAGAAACTGCTTGCTAATAGCTCATAGTAGACCATTGTTCTGTCCCCCGCCAAGTACTGTAGCTGGGGTTCTTCTGCTTCTGGTCCCCATCATTATATATCTAGGAGTAAAGGTGTGGTGCCAGCCACAAGCAGTTTAGTTTGCTACCGGAATTCTACCCAGAATGTTCCAGACCCTCGGGACCAGGTCTTGGATCATCTTTTTCTCTTCCTCTGTGTCATTCTCATTTTAAGAAAGGCTCCCAAAGTATTATCTTACCTGCTGGACATTGTCATTGGCACTTAACATCTCTACGTGAATGACTCACCTATTTTAGCAAGGCTTACCATTCTTATCTCCAGGATGCTTCGGGAATCTGTCCACTTTGTCATTCTTTCTGCTGCCCAGCTGGTCCAGGCCAGCACCATCCCTCACCCAGGTGGTTGCAACAGCCTCTTAAGACCTTCTTTTACGCTTCTGTGTCCTCCAATTATATCTTTAAAATGTCATCCCTCTGCTTAATACCTTCCTATGCCTTCCTCTAACACTTCAGCTAATCAATAGTCACATCAGGACATCCCATGGGACACAAAGAACACTCTTGCTTATTTCCCAGACCATCTAAACCACCCTCCCCATTACTCAGTAAGATCAGGTATAGTTAGGTCTTTTCTTCCCCATCTCTACATCCCAAACACTCTCAGTGTTTAGGTTTCATTTTACCTGGTATTTCCTCTGTACCCCCTATTTGTCCTCCCTCTGTTGACCACCCCTTCTTATTCTCTGTCTCTTGATAGGCAATCAGTCATGATTGCAGCAGTGGTCCCAGTTTGTCATTGCACACGTGCACTGATTTGTTTAAATGTTGAGGCAGCAAGAGTGGACACCTTACCTATTTTGTTCTCAAATACATATCAAATGGATTGTCTTTCAGCCTCCTAGAAAGACTGGAAGTGATGTAGCATGTATGTTGCAGCTTGCTAAATATAATATATACATAGCATTGCACTAAAAGGTAAACATAATATATTGCATCTTGTAAACACATAAGTATACGGATGAAACTCTTTTTCCCAGATGAATCATACCGACAGGGGATTTGTATTTCACCGGGTCATTCTTCCTCCAAAATGCCATCATCAACAAAGACAACAAAACATTGAGAAATCATGGCTTTCAGTATCTCCTTATCAGACAGCTGAAAGGAGAAAGTAGTGCAGCATCCCAATGTGAATATAACTTTAGGACTTGCCTTACTTTTTCATGTTGTGTTTCTTTTAGCTAATGTAAAACTTATATATCTGATATAATCAGATATCACTGAGTTCACCCTACTTACCCCCCAAAAAGGGGGGTTATGGTAACTGAGTCCAAAATTTCCTTATCCCATGTACATGGGGAAGCTGTCCATCTCAAAGTCTCAGAGAAATTCCAGAGAACTTGGGTTCCAGCAGGCACCTCTGACTCTGAGGCTAGGACCCAGGGGATTTCAATTTTGCGTTTCCTTCCAGGTCTCATCAATATGCCCCACCCCCCAACCCCTTTTCTTCTTTCAGTGATTTCCCCACTTTCCAACTGCTCACATATCATACTAGCATTTGGGGTGGTACTTTCTTCTGTGTGGTAGTCACTTGAGCCTCTTTTGTAGGACTGTATTCCCCATATTATATCCCTCTCACTTTATCATGAGGATAACTTAGCTCCTCTTTTCCAGGACTCACATTTGTGCTGAAATACCACGAGCCACCAGGGACAAGCCACAGGGGTTTAGCAGTGTGCATTCTCTCTTTTTCTCCCAATAGTCTTGTAAGGGAAAGAGAACAAATGTATATTTAATTTCCACCGATACAAATTATGCTACTTTGCTCAGTAAAGTTTCTATCCGTAGTTTTATTGATACTTTCAAGTTCTCATTCATTGTTTCCAACTTGAAATCATTCATGTAAGCATTGCTGTTTTAAATATGAAAGAGAAATATTTTAAAATTGCTTTGAAAAGTGTAATATAGTAAGATATTCATCACTAAATATCTCAGTTCTCAAACTTCATGAAGAAGGTATTAGATATCTTTTCTCTTTTTTCAGGCAGGTTAGTTGCTCTAACCTTGATTTCTCATCTAAAAAATAAGCCTAAGTGTGAAATGTAGCACACAGTCATGTGTTGCATAGTGATGAGAACATAGTCAATTGTGCCATTTTGTAAACATCACTGTGTAATCACACGAACCTGGTTGCTATGGCCTCCACACCTAGGTTCCATGGTCTAGACTTTTGGGGTAACATCATACTTAGGATCAATCAACGACTTTCATGGCCTTAGGTGATGCACAACTGTACTGAGTGAGTGTATAAAACTTACTGAATTATTTTCACGCAAAAATCCACAGATTACATATGTGAATATAAAAGATTTTTGTATCATTTTCTAATAATGCTTGAAGTTAACTAGGTCTCTTCAATCTGTAGAGCTGGTATTTCTCATCATTTGCAGGAAAATCTTAGATCTATCTCTTCAAACATGGTCTCTGCTACATGTTCCCTTTGCCACATATTCTCATCCTTTGTGACTATCATCAAGTATATATTACACATTCTCATTCTACTCTATTTTTCTTGCCTTTTTTAATGTTTTCTATCTTTGGTCTCCCCTAGCTTCCCTATAAATATTTTTCTTCTGATATATTTCCCTGTTCACTAATTTTTTCTTTAGCTGTGCCTAACTTGCTACCCATTAAGTTCTGAACCATATATTTTTCCTCTAAAAGTTCTAATTTTTATACTTTTTGAGTTGCCTTTTATCCTCTGTGCCCTACAGATTTATATACATGTCTTTTGTCTCACTCCCAGATGTAGCAATGGTAGTTTTTTCATCATTTGAACACTTTGAACATCTTTTTAAAAAAATCAAATGTGCAATTTCTTGAGCATGATATTTTGAACCTTTTCTATATGCCAGACTTCACTGGGTGATAATCATACCTAAAATTATTTGTATATTGGCATTTGTTTCAGTTAAGCAATGTGGGTAATTTCAAGCACAACTACCTTTTTCCAAGGTCAGTTATGGAAGGAGCATCCATCAAAGTGGTCTAGCAATTGGAGATGATTTAGTGGTGATTTACACTTATTCTCAGAATAATGTTGGCATTCCAAATTATTAGACTTTTCACTGATTTCTATGCTTATAGATCCTTAAAGATATAGATATGGCAATTCAGAGGTATAGAAATTATAAGTACAATCAGGACAAATGCAGAATCTCTATTTACCTATGCAAATGCTATTTCCCCTTCAGTTTTGGTTTGGGAATTTCTTACCTGGTTGTCAACAATTCAGTGATTTTTTTAAAATAAAATTTCATTTTATTGTTTGCATACATAGTTCATGTTTGTAGGCATGGTTCTCCCTCCTCCCCTTTCCCTGGACCCTGCTCTGATCACTCCAATTTCTTTCTTGTTGCCAGTTGTTGATTATTAGCCCATTGGTATATTGATTTTCTTTTCTGAAGCTGTCCCAAGTTCCTGGGGGACTGCAAAACAGGCGTAACCGATCTCCAGGAATAACCTTGGGGCAGGTGGCCATTTTAGCATGTCGGAAAACCTCCTGCAGGGCAGGTGTGTAGAGTGGCTCTCCAGGCTTCTTCATTGTGGTATTTCCTGTGGTAGAGGAGACAGCCTCTTTTTCTCCAGACCCTTACAATCTCTCATTTGTGTTTCCTTGTTCTTATTGGCTGTTTCTTCTATTCATTCCAATGTCTGTCCCTTGGTCCTGTTTCTTAGCCTTATAGCTTTGTCATCTGGCATTGAGAGATCATCTCCCAGCCCCTGGCAGTGGATAAGTTCCTGGGTGAGGTCAGACCTCAGCAGATGGTTGGTCTGGCTCATCTCCTCTCTCATGGTTTGCGGTTCTCCATGGGGCTGCTGCCACTTCTTTGTGGCTTTCCTTCCCTACTGGTAAAGGGGGAGGGGCTCCTTGCTCAGGTTGAAAGTATCTCTGGATGGGGAGTTTAGCCCATGACACTAGGAAATGTTATAGGTGCTACTAAGTGACATGTCTTCACGCAAGTGACCTTGTAGACTTGTATCTCCAGGTTTCTACCATACTCTTTTGGGCAGGTGATGGGTATGTTCAGGACCTTTATTTATTTCCTCTATCTCCTCCAGTACATTTGCAGCTGAATTGTTTTTCTTCTTCAAAATGAAGACTTACTGAGATGGGAATGAACAGGAGGGGGACCCTTCCCCCCACAGCCCAGCAGAGTACCACCTTTTCCCTCTCCTGAACCTGAAGGAGGTTGGGGAGCAAAGTCCTGGGGCCACAATGGTAGCACCAGGTCACTCCAGCTTCCCCCAAGGAGGCAGGCCTCCCCTGGTCCCCATCCCATGCCCTCTGCTCAGGAGAGTACAATTCAATGATTTTAGAAGACTTTTTTTTTTTTTTTTTTGAGACTAGGTCTCATTATTTTTGCCTGTGGAACCCCAGGCTCTTGTTGCCTGGGGTACCACAGACTCAAACAATTCCCAGCCTCAGCTTCCCAGGTAGCTGGGATTACAGGTGTGCACCACCATGCTCAGCTATATTTTTGGAACTAGGTCTTGTTACAGGCCCCAGGCGGGACTTGAACCGTGATCCCTAGGCCCAGTCACTTTATAGGCTGAAGGTTACAGGCATGAGCCACCATGCCCAGCCTATTTTAGAAGTCTTTAAAATGATCTTATTGGTTTTCTACTGTGGGAGATTTTTCAGATAAGCTAGTTTGCCATTCACAGAAATTTGCATCCTCATCTTTGTGCAGGTAAAGTCTTTGTTTTCTTGATTTACAACCAGTGTGGGATTTGAAGGGTAGTTAAGAGCAGATTTCAGGGTTCTCAAGATCTATTCTCTGCACATTATGTTGATGTCTTTGAACTCATACCCTTACAGAGACATCTCTGAGAGTTATTTCTGTCTCCCCAGAGGCTACCTTATGAACAGGAGCTCATTTAATTTGCGTTCTTCCTTGTTCTTAGTTGCAGATGCTGATGAATGGCAAGAGTCAGAGGAAACAGTCGAACACATCCCATTCTCCCACACTCGGTACCCTGAGAAGGAAATGGTGAAGAGATCCCAGGAATTCTATGAACTTCTCAACATGAGACGGTCTGTCAGATTCATCAGTAATGAGCAAGTCCCAAAGGAAGTCATCGATAATGTCATCAAAGCTGCAGGTCTGTCCTCACTGGGTCCCTGAGAATGCCAACTGCTGATGACAACACTGGAGCAACGCTAAAGTTCAGACACTGTTATTTATATATACATATATATATACATATATATATGTGTATATATATGTATATATATGTTTTGTTTTGTTTTTGAGACTAGGTCTTGCTATTTTTGACCGTGGAACCCCAGGCTCTCGTTGCCCAGGGTACCACAGACTCAAGCAATTCCCAGCCTCAGCTTCCCAGGTAGATTACAATCGCACACCACCACACCCAGCTATTTTTTTGAACTAGGTCTAATTACAGGCCCCAGGCGGGACTCGAACCACAATCCCTAGCCCTAGCCGCTTCATAGGCTGAAGCTTACAGGCATGAGCCACCTTGCCAGCCTCAGACTCTATAATACAGCCAGAGCTAATATATGTGTGTCTGCAGCCTTGCCCAAGTGTGGCCTGACCACCAGAAACATGATTTTCACTTTCTGAAAACTGACAATTGCTTCCTTATTGGGAACAGATGTGGCAGTAGTTAAAACTTCTAAAGTTATTCAATATTACAGACTTTCATTAAAAACCAAAACTTCTAAAGGCACCATTATACATGGGAAAAGAAGCATCCTCTTTCTTTCTCCTCCCTTTTAAAACATACACACTCACATTCACTTACTTACATGTATTCATTTCTCTCTTTGGAATCAGTTTTATTTAAGTCACACATCACTCTGCTCTCATATTATATTCTAATGAACTAGCAGAATTTACCTGTGTGAACTTGTAAATCAAACTAGAGCAAGACAAATGCATTTTTAATGGATTTTTTTTTTGACAGAGGAAAAACATGAGAATTACTAAAATAGAGGGGAGAGATATAAGAAAAAGCTACTTATTTGGGAGTCTCCTCTGATTGCTGACTTATTCCTATAAAATCCTTATTCCTATTAAAATAGTTAAGTTCATCTACGAAAATTATTGCAAAACCATTGTAACTCCATTATCTAAACGGAAATGATACAATAAAGCATTTCACTTCAGTTGAGAAGTCAAGCATGCTACATTGTTGAATCTTTTTTCTAAACATTAGCAATCACTGAATTCCTTCTGTGTACATATGTGTATCTATATGTATGTGTGTGATTGCATACATACGGCACTCAGATAAATTTATCAATTTACAATTGATTTCTTATGGCTAGTGACACAAATATTTGCCAAAGAAAACCATGTGGATACAAACTAAACTGGAACCACTCTGTTTAGAAAGTTGGGCTATGTTTAATTTTTGCTAACATTTCATAATCCAAGCAGATTCTCTCCACCATGGGGAGTGGTAAGCCGCAAACCGGAACGTCATCAAGGTCTGCAGGTCTGCTTGCCTCTTGTAGCATTTATGCTATCAGTTACACACTGGGAAGAATGGAAGAGCTGCTTCTTGTCTACACTAGCAGCGGATCACTGTGTCCACTGCTCTGAACAGCACACCTTCATGAGGACAGAGGGCTGGCCCTGTGTCAGAGGAAGCCCCAGCATGGCTAGAATGCTCCAGGGAGTTTGAGCTCCCGGTTGCCATGATACCCTATGCAGCCTAGGAGCGTGGCAGTCAAGTTTAGAAAACTACTGGCACTCATTTCATTCAGCTTCACTTTAAGGGGTCTCCACTCCAGCCCACGGAGGCCAAGGTTCCTGGACTGTGGGAATTCATCACTGCTTCTCTAATTATGTGGGAGAAAGCATCTCTAAGCAACTGCATGACCACTAAAGGAGCTCACGGGAGAAATCTGAAGCCAAAGTCTCCAAAATGTCATTGGTTTTGATATTTTTGAAAAAGGATGAAACCACAAAACTTAATGAAATAATAATCTGGCTTAACACACAATCCTTGTTGGATGTGAGCTTCCTATTTATTCTGAATTAGCATTCTCACATTTTCCAAAAGTGTTCATTACTGATTTTTGTTTAATGGACAATAGGAACTGCCCCCAGTGGGGCCCATACAGAGCCCTGGACCTTTGTAGTGGTGAAGGATGCAGACATGAAGCACAAGATTCGGGAGATCATTGAGGAGGAAGAGGAAATTAACTACTTGAAAAGAATGGGACAACGATGGGTCACAGACTTGAAGAAACTGAGGTATGAAGCTGGTAGGATTAAGAATCTTTGGTTTGGTTTGTTAAGAGTAAAATGAAGTAACTGATTTTTAAGAGTTAACAAAGTCTGGTTCTCTTCCTGGGAGAAGGTGAATTTCAGTTAGGCCTCCCCACTGTATCTTGGGAGCAAAGGTGTTCTAGGGTGGTAGGAATGCCAGCTGGACATTAATCTAGGATCAGATTTTAACTCTGGTTTTCTGGTTGCAAGATCTTGAACATCCTTTCTCTAAATGTGGTAGTCTGGGTCTTCCAGAGAAAGAGTCAGTGTAGGGAGAAACAGATAGAAACCAACACAGAGAAATAGCGTGCACACACACACACACACACACACACACACACACACTCGCACACACACACAGAGGCATGGACATAAACATTTATCACAAGTAGCTGACATATGCGGTTATCTGGGATGGCTGAGTCATCCCAAAATGTGCAGTTGGCAAGTAGGAGACCCTACATAGCCTCCAGTGTAGCTAAAGTCCAGCCCTAAGCCTTGAAAAGGAGAAAGCGACTGATGTAAGTTCCATTCTTTTTGTTTGAAGGCAGAATACTGATGTGCCAGCTCGAAAACAGGGAGAAAGGGAAAATTTTCCCTTACACCACTCTTTTGATTTCTCCATCCACATATAGAAGAGGCAGTCTCTTCACTTAATGTACCAATTTTCACATTAATTTCTTCCCCAAACACCCAGAATAATATCCAAGCAAACATCTGAGTGGCCTAAGACCTCGTGAGCTTAGCCCAGAAAATTAACTACCACACTATTTGTTTTTTTCTTCTAGAATGATAATGTTAAAAGCTTGTTGGGAATGAAATAAAATAGGGGCTAAGCATGAGGACTTTGAAGCAAGACTGCTTGGGTTCAAATATGAGATCTGCCACCAATCAACCTCTTATCACTTGGTTTCCTAATCTATAAGGATGGCAATTACTCTAGTATCTGGTTTTGTTATGGATATCAGTTGAGTTTGCAAACAGATGGAATGATGAAGGTACAAAGGTGTTCCATATTTGGTAAATAGTAGTTAAAAAATAACTGAGAATTTCCTTCATTTTCTTCCAACTGGAATATAAAGTTGTAAAATATTCTCAGGATCTTGAGTGAAGAAAAATACATTTTGCCAAGTGATCCCATCCTCTAGAGGATATGGTCTTCTTGGCCCCCAAATGGTTCGTGGAAGTACACATGTATCTATCTGTCTGTCTATCTATATGTTTTTTTTTTTTTTTACACATGTATTTTCACAGGGCATCGATGAAACTTCCTTTTCTCCAGGGAAGCAGTGGCATGGAATTCACCAGAACTACACAGCCTCTACCTGGCCAGGGAAGGGCCTGTGAGGTTGCGTTGCTTCCTGAAGCAACAGTGAACTCAACCTTGCTGAATGCTCCCTGGAGGAGCAGTCACCCTCTCCCAATACCCTAGATGGCACCCACAGCATCTCAGTCACTTTTGGGATTAAAATAGTCACTTTTGATGTTTTAGAATCAACCTTGTTGTTTTAAAGTGCTGGTCACAGAGTTTGCTTTCCAGATACAGCCTTACACCCCAGAGTGACATGCTGTTCAAGATGATACATGTCCAGTGCTCAAAATTAGTATTTCTTCTGAGAGTTCCCTTCTAATGCACTTGGATTATATGGATTATATTGGATTTAATAGCTTTAACTATGGCTTTGCTTCATCCAGTTTATAGCTCTCTGGGTCATACAAAGGGCCCTCTTTGTGGCTGCAAGCATCTGGTATGTCTGGCCTCACTAGGGTCTTACAAATACCTGCTTATTGAATTAAATGCCCCAGATAGAAAAAGGTGGAGTAACACAAACAAACAGAAGTCCTGCTGGTTTTCAATTTAAACATGAAAAACAGAAGTAACTGTGTTTCTCTTTTCAATGTAAATAAGCCAGGGCAGCAAAAGGGAAGTAGAGATTGTTGAAAGCAAAAATTCTCTGAAATATCTTTTCTCCCCCCTCCAGAACCAACTGGGTTAAAGAGTATTTGGACACAGCTCCTGTTCTGATCCTCATTTTCAAACAAGTACATGGTTTTGCTGCAAATGGCAAAAAAAAGGTCCATTACTATAATGAGATCAGTGTTTCCATCTCCTGTGGGATCCTCTTGGCTGCCCTTCAGGTATGTCACCTTCCATCTACTTGAGCGCTGACCACTTGATACCTGGGGACCAACAGTGTTCTTGTGCACATTTCAGCTGAGTTTCTAGGGCAGGGACTCTTGAAAAACTGATCAAAAGTGGAATTCCTAAGTAAGGTAACACTGCTGTAGAAACTGACTCTGGAAACTGGAATTAGTTAGTATGCTGATTCACCAAGCTGGAATTCTTCCTCAAAATTCACTTAGAACAGAATTTCGGGTCAGAAAAGTGGCCACTGTGTTTGCCTTCCATCTGGAACGGCCTGAAGTGTCAAGGGTTTGGGCAGATACTCAAAATGGCTTCTGAGCCTGGAAGCTCCTCGGCTGGTTTCCAAGCTGTGTTTACCGTGCTGCCTGAGTCTGCGGAGTGAGGTTCAAGGCCCAAGTCGGGCTCCAGCCTAGGGCTTGTTTCCAGCATGGTTGAGTGTGACATTGTATTTTGGTGTGGTGTGGTGTGGTGTAGTGTGGTGTGCTTCAAAATACCCCATCACTGGAGCAGTGCTAAGTGTGGGACAGAGCAGGACTGAGGTTTGCCTTTCATGGGATTTCATTCTGTGAGCAAGTTTTATGGGTCAGATCCGAGATGGCAAGTGGGAGAGTCTCCTCATGACCAATGCATTTTGGTGGGGACTTAAGTCCTGGTTAGGGTGGAGAAAGAGACTAATCTATAAAATAAACAAGCAAGCGATCACATGAGTGGGTGACCATATTCAAGGAGTGACCATTTTCGATACTTTTCAAGGAATGACCATTTTTGATACTTCCAAACTATGTACACCCTCCATTTCTCAAAGGAAGACGTGCACGTTGACAATGCCCTCCAAAACATAGTCATTGTTGCACGAAAGATGAACGTGATTTTAGGTTACTTGACAACTTGGGCCACGGGAGCAGGCATCTGATTTCCTTCCACCTTCTGTATGCAGAAATGGGGTTCCCTGAGGCAGTGGCTCTTGCTTTCCTGTGGAGTTTGCTGCCCTCTAGCTTTTAGGGGCATTGTTGTGAGTGGAAGTGAGGCATTTGTGCTCGAGGAAAGAGACATCTTCCTGAAGGTCTGTCTGGGCAGACAGCACAGTGACTAGACCAAACCAGACTCCTGGGCAGTTCCAGAACTTCCTTCTGTTCAGACTCAGCATGATCATCTGATCACAAAAGCAGGGGTGATGCACATGAATTTTATGAGATCTGTGTATGTGTGTGGGAGGCTTACACAGAGGTAACTGGAGTGTTTCCTCTGCTTCCAACAGCTTCCTGGGTTGTCAGTGGACAGAGGAATTCCAGCTACCAATGACAAGCTGCCCCTGAGGGCTATATCTTCATAGGGGCACCCTGTTGCTTTTGTCATTGCTCTTCTGGAGCTGCTTACAATCTGTTCTCTCCTGTTTCAGAATGCAGGGCTGGTGACAGTCACTACCACGCCTCTCAACTGTGGTCCCCGACTGAGGGTCCTTCTGGACCGGCCCCCAAATGAAAAGCTCCTGATGCTGCTCCCTGTAGGGTATCCCAGCAAAGAAGCCACAGTGCCTGACCTGAAGCGCAAACCTCTGGAGCAGATCATGGTGACAGTATAGGCAGGAGACCAGCAGGAAGATGTTGGAGACCTTACCCTGGGTTTCCTGTGGATGGCTCTTGGGTCTGCTGGCTGACTTCTCAGATTGCTGGGTCTCATCAGCTCGCCCCAGGAGTGGCCACGAGACATGCTAAGTGCATTCTCCATGCTTTGAGTGTGAGAAGCCCTATTTGATATTGTTTGGATGGATAGAGGAAGAGGTAAAGAGCTAGATTCACTTTACTTTGGAAATGGATTAAAATTTTACTAGAACATGGCCTGGTTTATATGTTTTTAATATCGTATGTATCTAATATTGTTGCAGAAAAATCACCAGCAATTTCTTTTCACATGCTTATAAAAAACTCACATAAAGGAAAGCATTATCAAAAAATTCAACATAGTCCCAAGAATTCAACTATGTGAGGATTCTTGGATTTAAATTTAAACCCATCAGATGGCCTTCTGTCTTCTGATGTCTGGTAGCTTTTAAACAAAGGATGGACTTTTTTCAGAGTCACTTTTCTTTCTTCTTCCACCCCCAACCCAGAAGCACTTTTATTGAACTTTAGGAATTTGACTAATGAAAATAATTGAATTGTCATCCTTACCAAATATAACAGTGCAAGGTTGAGTGGGTGGGTTGAACAGACCAATGACTCCTTGCCTGGTCCTGTGGTAGGTGAGCTGGAATCACCCAGTGGTAGCTGATTGTTAAATATTACTAAATATTCAGGATTTTTGTGAGATAGCTCAAACCATTTGTAGCTTGATGTTTCCCACGGTGGGAGTAATTACAGGAGAGCAATCAGCAGATATTGGTACTGAGCCGGAGAGGTTAACAGCTGTGGTGGGCTCATTGATATAGTACAGGCAGTCATGGGAGTGAAAAATAGTCGAATCAGACACTAAGGCGGGGCATCCTAATGGTGGATATAAGCCAGGGTCAGAGGGAATGTGCACTCTTCTACTTGAGGTTATGGTCTCAAGGCTCCTAAGTGTGCACTCTGGCCACAGGGAAGAGCTGTTCATGCCTCCAAGAAGATTTGTTCCAGTCAAGAAAGCATGGTCTGAGCCTCTGAGAAAACTGTTCCAGTCTTAAGCAAGAAAAATAAGCCCTCATTCCTGGCCTCTGAAGAAGAAGGACTCAGCAGTTGACCACTTAGGAAGAGACCACTTTGCAAAGACTGGGCATCTGGTCCTGTTTCTGACATTTCATGACAGAAGCACCAAAAACCTCGGGTCTGGTATCTCTAAGAGCTGTTTGTTGGTGATGCATTCCTGGTGACCACTCCTGAACATTGTGGCTGTCCAGCACTCTGATGACAGGTTATTGGTACTCTGCTTGTCTAGTGGACATTAACTGCATGAGGTAGCTGGTTCCTCAAAACTACATTAAGCTCTTTGTTTTGCCTTGTAAAATAAACCTCATGGTGGTTGGAACCTGAGGTCTCTTGCACTTGTGCACACAGGTGGATGAACCCACAGACAGTGACCTGTCTTCAGGTCACTGTCTTCAGGTCACTGTCTGGGTTTCAGCTTCTTGTTTCAGCTATAGCCCTTGGAATTTACATTTGTCTCCCTGATTAGCTTTGGTGCTCTGTTTCCACCCAGTTTTAATACTACAAGTGCAGGCATTATACAGCATGAGGTTTTCTTCCCCTCTTCCCCACTCTACCCCACGATGCACACTTACCCTTCCTGTGATGGTCAGGTTGTTTGGAACTGATGGGACTTCAAAATATCAGGAGGGGAAGTCAGATCTAATCCTCACCCCTTACATTTCTGCCCCTCATGAGGGCTTCTATGTGCAGGTGGACTCACCACTCAGACTTTCATGAAACACCTCCACTCACCTCTCCACTTCCTTTCACCAGACTCTTCCAATTTATTTTCTTAACTCAGTTCCCTCAAGAAACACCCCTCTTGCCTCATTTAATTCCCTTTCTGAGTCCCACAATACAGTAAAACTCCTAGCTGCATCGATAAGACTGGAACTGGTGACAAATTTGTACCAGAGAAAAGGAAGATATTTTTTCCTTTAAACTATAATTAGATGAGGTAATAACTCATATCCCCAACCTCCAAAGTACCATAAGTCTTCTTGAGATTGTCTAAAATCTTTCATTACATTTTCATTTTTCTTTCAACATGCTTCCCCCAAGTTCTACACATTGTAATAAATAGAAACTATTTTACATTTTATGGCTATTCTTTTTTTTAAAGTCCTCAATATTGTGTTTGTCCTCTGCTCTTTAGTGTAAATGAGCATTGTTTGGTCTGCACTATCTTTCCTAGACATAGGGGGCTTCATGGAAACCTGACCATAATATTCCATAATATTTTTCAACGGGAAAGAGGAACTGTGAGTTCCAAATCTCAGAATAATAAGCACTTCGACTTCACAGTGGAAAAAAACTGATGGAAACTCTTTTCCATTTCTTATGTTCAAAACCACTTGAGCCCTGGGAGTTTTTGTTTTTTTTTTTTTTTTATTCCTGGTATTTTCACCCACCCTAATGCAGGCTGAAATGTAGAAGACAGCCTTGTGTCCTAGGGGCAGGTGGAGTCTGAGCCCAGACATTCAGGTTTTTAAGTACAGAGGCAGAAAAAGAAAAAGTTCAGGCTGTTGTGTCAGTTACTGCTTCCAAAGAAGTGATTACAAAGTCACAGCCACCCTTCTAGAAACACAGTCCTAGGTTTTCATAGATGCTGAATAGAGTGCAAAGACATAATTTGGGAAGCACTACAGCCTGTGTTCTATTTGGGGGACAGAGTTAACAGTGACCCAATGTATCCATGATGTCTACTTGTGCTGTTTTAAGGGATTGGTCATGACTTCAGGTACATCTGGTTGGGTTCCGGGAGCCTCTGGTTCCACCTCAGAGTTCTATTTAATAAATAATAAAAAGGAATCCTTGGCAAATTTATTTTCCAGAAAGAGACTGGAAATGTGAAGATTTCATAACAGCAACTTGACATGTCAATGCCATGACAACTTGATCATGGGATCAAGTTGAAGAAATCAGTCAAGTTGAAATAGCATGGTGAAAGACATAAAGATCCTCTTCTGAAGGGTTAACATTATGACTGGTTGATACTTGTTGGATAAAGTTTTTAAATACAGCATTAGTTTGGGCCAAGAAAACCAATAAAATGTACATAGAAGGGAATTGGAGTTCCCTTCTTCGCAAGTGTTTCTGCATATACTCACAAAATGCATATACTCAGAATTTCTGAGACAGAGGAGGAACAGGAAGTGGAGAAGGGAGAAAGGCAGGGGGCAAGAAAGATTTGGAGAAGGAGGAAGAGGGGAAAGGATGAAAGGCCCTATATCCACTTCTGACTTGCTTGTCCCTAAGAGAGGAAGACTGACTTCCCTGCTGGTGAAACCAGAGAAAATGGTCATTGCACCAGTTCAGATCCCAACAAAAGGTACACCATCTTGAGTCAAATGTATGAATTAGGGGTGATGATTCACCTTAGAAAATGATCCACCAGTGGATTTTTCAAAATGATAGAGTTTTCAAACTGACATTTTGTTTAATTTTTAATATTTTTTTAGATTAACATAGAAAAAGATAGATATCAATGAATATTTTGTCTGAAGGGCCTCAGAATTGGCACTCATTTGGCCAGGTCTCAGCAGGGTGCTCCACTGTGATTTGGTGATGTGGGAACAGCTGACATGTTCCAAGCCACACATCTACAAGGAAAAGTGGAAACCAGGTAGTACTCTGTCTCTGTTGCTAGGGCTCTGCTCCACACAGGTAGGATGAATATTCAAGGGAGGTGATCATCTACCTGTCAAAGGTGAACAAATAGTACAGGTGGAGGTGTTCAGGGGACTCCCTTAATGAAGTGGAGAGAATGTGAAATCGGGTAAGAAAACAAACAAAACAGGGTACAAAACTAAATTTACAAATAGGAGCAGCTGGTCCTTTAAATCCAGTCACTCAACAGCTTTGTCTCAGTCAATTTGAACAGTAGCAAGACCACACTAATCTTAAGAGAAGGCAAAAACAAGATTTATTCATTAAGAGAATGAAATAGACAAAAGTAACTGAGAATACAAGGGGACCCCTTTGTTAATCTTACCACATAGTCCAGTCTCTAGACCAAAAACTGCACATGGGTCCTTAGTCACATGTATCCACAAAATGACAACTGTCTCACCTTCAAGCTAGATGAAGAAACCAAGATGGTGTCATCAATCTTCCTTCAAAAGTGGGAGATTCAAATCCAATGAAGAAACCAAGATGGTGTCATTGATCTTCCTCCAAAAGACACAGCTCTAACATTCTTTCAGCTTCAAATCTAAAATGGCCCCAAACCAGCAAGACTCACTTGATACAACAGCAGCAACTTCTTCACACAACTCACAATGAAAACAGCAGCACATCAAGTTCTCTTCAGATCTCCAGACAATTCCCAAACTTCACAGTTTCAAAGTAAAAGCAAGTTTTCGAGCACCATGTTTCCTTTTCAGCTTAGAAGGTCACAAGTTTCTCCAGCATGCTACCCTGGGCTCCTCACCAACCCAGGCTGTGGATGGAAGCCCACAGCATGGCTTCCTTCTCTGCCCTGATGCTGCACATGGTAGTGGCAGGTCTGAGGCCTCCAACCTCCCTGCTGCTCCTCTGCTCACTCCCTTCCAGCTCTCTCCCTCTCTCTCCCCCTCTCCCCCTCTCTCCTTCTCTCCACCCTCCCTCTCTCTCCCTCTCTCTCCCTCTCTCTCCC
>PVHY01009369.1:8728-56922 GCA_004024945.1 Uropsilus gracilis | reverse complement strand
TTTTTTGATGTCCTCAAAGAAAGTTTCAAGTCCTTTCCTTTATCTCTTCTGATGGATTCTTTTTAATGGCAGCTAATAAATAGAGGTTGTATTTTAGTTGATTACTGTAACTTAGCACAAATGTTTATTGCCACACTATTTATAATTGTAAGGACATGGAAGCAACCGAAATGTCTGAAAACAGATGACTGGATGAAAAAAAAGTGGTATATATACACAATGGAATATTATTCATTAATTAAAAATGACAAATTGGAAGATTTTATGACAACATGTATGGACTTAGAAGAATTCATATTAACAGAAACAAGTCAAAAAGAAAAAACAGAAACCAAATGGTTTCACTACTATATGGGACATTGGAAAGATAAAAATCCATGAAAAAAAGTCAAAACAGACCAACAACCAAATTGAAATACACAACTTGGGGAGGGGAGACAGAGTGAGAATGGTCGGGGGGGCGGGAACCCCAGAGTTCACAGAGATGTGAAATTTATATATAAATAAATTATTTTTTAAAAAATGTTTTACTAACTGGTGGTCGTAAAACTAAAGACTTGCCTACTTGGATTAGTGAAGATTTCTGTAATGTTAAGTTTTATATTTTTTTCCAGAATGTATTTAGGGGGTTACCAAGTCAAATTGTCCAACCCACAGGCTCTAGAACTTTAGTCCACAAAGCAGTAACTATAGAAACTGAAAGGGTCATTTAGAAAGGCCATGCACAGTTAAAAAAACCTGTGGTTAACACCAAAAAAGAAAGAAGGAAAGCACATCAATCCTCAATTCACTTTATGAACAGTTTTACTTCTGTTTCTTAACAGTCAAGTATAAACTGATTTGAAGTAAAATGTCACTGAACAAAAGGGCTTTAATGTAGCTGCCACTGTGGAGTTTCCATCAAACTCTCCCTTTAGGTAGGCAGAAGATATTGACATCTTTGCACACTGGACAAATCCAGCTTCATAATCAATACATTTCTAGATGTTCTTAATAAAAAAGCATTTTCTGAAAGACTTCAGTCCTGCATGTATGACGTAAATCAGTTTCTAAGAGGAAATACAGTCACATTTGCTTTATAACAGTCTTCACATATTTAGCAATGGTAAAGAGGAACTCAGGATTTTAGGTGCATGCTTTCATAAGTCAATGCTAATCTCAAATACACTCCAACATGGATAAAAACAGCCACACGAAATAGGGGGGGCCCGCTGCATGCCAGGGTGGCAGCTGGGGGTGCTTCCCAGCCATCGTACCACGAGGTGTGTGGGGGGGAGGGTAGCTCCGCCCACACACCAGGTTCTGTCATGCTGCCAGGCACAGAGCCCCCACCCCCCTGGCAAACACGGGGGTTGGGGGGAGATTGGCGGAGGGTAGTGGATGGTAGGGGTCATTTACTTCAAATTCAGTCAACCCACACCAGAAGCAACTGAATCAGTGATTCAACGGCAGTTGCACACGAATACAGGGGTGAAAAACAAAGAAGTATCCTGGAACAATGAACATATCAGATCCATGGGACACAAGACTACAAGACTGATTATAGCGACAAACTACCTCAGAAATACAACCACTGAGATCTACAATGATAGGAATGGAATATCCCATTCAGAGATGTCTTCATCATGATCAAAGGACCCTTCCACTTTAGGGGGTGAGGAAAGCCATAGAGACAGGTAATGGCCCACGATGAACCAGACTATCTGCCAGGGCCCATCTCAATCACAAAAATTTGTGAACAAACTTTGGCCAGGAGAAACGCTCCCAACACCAGCAACCAGAACTACAAAACAAAGAAGGAGCAAAAGATGACAGAAGATGGGCCAGAGCAACCAACCAGAAAGGAGGAGGAGGCACTGAAAGAACATAGTCATGTGTGAACTGGTGACCAGCAGCAAAAAGACACTTGGAAAACTAAGCACAGACCAATGTGTCCCAGGAAACCACGTCCACACTGGGCAAAAGCGCATTGCTACAGAAAAGAAGAGGAAGAACCCAAGGGTCTAAAAATTAAACAATAAATGGCAGCAAAAGAAGGGATAGAGAGACCAGAGGGATGGGGTGGGGGAGGGGGAGGAACACCCAGAAGGCAAATGTAAATAAAACTTAGTCAATAAAAATATACATTATTTTTTTAAAAAAAGAAGAACAGTCAAATTTACAACAAGTGAAAAACCAGGAGTAGAAAGGAGGAGTCAGGGAAAGAATTAATTGGAGGCATATAAAGAGGGCAAGACAGGTGCAAGACAGGGGTTCAGTCTCCACCCCTTCTCCATGCTCCCAGGATTCTTTCAACAGTTCAACAATACAATAGAGTCCCAGAAGTGAGATTGTTGGATCGAATGTAGTTCCATTTTCAGTAGTTTGAGGGGGTGTGGGTTTCTAGACTCTCACTTCTGGTGAGGAAGAACACATGCACAAAGAAGTCTCAAGGGAAGGAAACTTGATGAAAATTTAGATAGCTCACTGACCATAACAGAATAGGGGAGAGAAACCATTCTTCCTGGAAAGAAGAGTAGGGATGTGCTAATGAACACCATACACTGTGAGCAGGACCTTGAAGGAGGAATAGGACTGTGACAGAGATGCAGAGAAAGACAGTTGAGGCATGTCATTTAATACGAAGAAACCACAAGTGAAAAGGCTTATCTGAATCATGACAGCATGGAAACCAAGTCAGAGTTCTACCAGCTCCAGTCCCACAAGCTTCCAGCTCCTTTCTGTCTGCTAGAAAAGCAAGTAGTAGGTGCCTGCCATAGCAATAGAAAGGTGGATGTCTTGAGTCATGGTCACAACTTCTAGGGAAAACTCAACCAGCTCTTTCTCCTCAGGTCTCAGACTGAGTCCTAATACGGCAAATTGCACCGAATATCCCTCCACCTCTTCAATTCCCCCATCTCTTCCCTGCTTTTGTGTTCTATTTACTATTTACTTTGAAGTAATACGGTTTTATAGCATAATATTAATTTCAGGTGTACAACATTATAATCCTGCAGTGGACATTTAATCTCTCCTTCTGCCCAGCACCCTTCCTTTTTTCTGACATTGGCAACCCTTCTTTGGGGAGCTCTCCTTTCCCCCACATCAAGTTCATGTGTGGGGCAGCCAACCAGTACCAGCACTCTGACTTTCATATATCATGTTAGAAGTCAGTGAGTATGACAGTAAGAATGACCCATTTTTTTTTAAAGGCAGGCAATAACAAGTGCTGGCATGGATGTAAAGAGAAAGGAACACTTTTACACTGCTGATGTGAATGCAAGCAAGTCCAGCCACTGTAGAAAGCTGTGTGGTGGACCCCCAAACTACTGAAAATGCAATTACCATTAGATCCAGCAACTCTACTTCTGGGAATCCACCCAAGTGATACAAAAACACTAATTCAAAAGGACACTTGTACTCAGATGTTTATTGCAGCACTACTTACAATAGTAAATATGGAAACATCCCAAATGCCTCAAAATGGATGAATGGATCAGAAAACTGTGGTATATTTACAAAATGGAATACTATTCAGCAATCAAAAAGAAAAATATGATACATTTGTGATAACATGGATGGACCTAGAAGGAATCATGCTAGTAGAAATAAACCTGAGAGAAAAAGGAAATACTGGATGGTCTCACTTATATGTGGGATATAGAGAAAACAAACAAAAGGCAAGTAAAACTTAATAAACTTTCAGCAGAATTGAAACATAGAGCAAGGAAGGGAGAGGGGAGTAAAATCCAGGAAAGGTTGGGTACAAGAGATTAAGAAGACGGTTCATGGATGACAAGCTTACAATGATGTAACTATGTATGTGTAATCAATTTTTAAAAATTAAAATAACTAAACAAATAAAATAGAAGTCAGCAGGTGTGAGACTCAAGTTTGTCCTGAGTTTCTCACATAAACAAAAGCAAAGGGACTTGTTCTCAGGGGTAGACACTGCTAATGGGTGGAATTGATGTAAGAGAATAAAACTAAGAGAAAAATGCAGAAATGAGGATCCAAGATAATAGTGTTGAAGACTCCTATTAAGTTTTCCCAAGGGAAATGAACATATGAACATATGAACAAATGTTCATATGTTGGGAAATGAACATTTCCCAAATGAACATATATTCTCCACTCACATTTTCAATAAATCTCTTTTGGGTGGGTCTCCAATGAGGATAGAGGTCATTCATTTGCAATAAGAAGGGCCTGACTAAAATTTATCTATGCTGCCTATCTCTCACTTGCTTAACACTCCATCTAACTATGTTCTTTCCCTGTTCTCTGTCCCCAGAGCAGACTGTGTAGATTGCACCTTCAGGCTCCTTCCTCTACAGTTTCTGGTAGCTGTAAATCAGAAGAGATGGGGGAAGGGAAAAGGATGAGACTGGATATGTATTCATCTGACTCTGTTCTGCCAAGGCTCCTGAATGCACAGCTTCTATCAGAAACCCTGTCTATACAGCAACCTCCCAGTGTTAGTAAGTCTTCCCTTCCTACCAACCTGTGTAAATGACTCCCGGCTCCAACCAGTAGAGGCCACATGTTTGGTGGTTCTGCAAATAGTCCTTTTACTAAAATCATATCAATTACTGAAAGACACTTTCTCCCAGGAATCTTACTGCTGCAAATTGTTAAGTAATTGGTAGGGGTTGTGAATATTTCCTAGACCACGAATTTTGGAATCTATGTCATAAACAAACTGCTATATCCTGGATTTTTCAGCTTTTAAATAGTAATTCTCAATCTTACATCATCGACTCTTGTAACCTGTTTGAGCCTGGAATCAGTAGGCACACAGCCAAAGCTATGCATTCCCCATCCCAAGCCCTGCGTGAGTCTCTGAGAGTCTCACACAGCCTGCCTGTGCTCCAGATCCAGGCATAGCACAAAGCAGAACTTGGTCTGCAGCATTATCAGCACTCCACCTGGTGCCCTTCTAGCAATAACTTCAGCACAGACCCAGTCTTTCCATTCTGTGCTTTGTTCTGGTATCCACCAGACCAGGACATGTCACAGAACAACAAAGAGTCCCAACACCACACCTGGGTCTCACATTCAACTGAGGACCTTTCAACAAGAGCTAGTGCAAGGGGTCACATAGTCTACATGGGCCCAAGCTTGAATTTTTGAGAGCAATTTTTGGAGGTAGATCCTTGATTCAAGTCCATGGTCCCCACCTGATGATTTAAGGTATCAAAAATAACCTCATCAAGATAAGAATTACATGGGTAGCTGCTGGCATATTCAATGAACATGGTAATGATATTTTCCAGTGTTTAAATTTCACAGTGAGCATTTTAAAAAATGTATTTTCCCCCTTCTCTCCATTTTCTTTTTGCAGAAGCAGCATCTGAGTGACACTTAGTCAAGCACAATACACCTCCACAGGTTAATTAGGCTCCCAAAGTTGTCATAGCAAAGTACAACAAACTGGATGGGTTAAAAACAACAGAATTTTATTGTTTCGCAGTTTTGAAGTTGGAAAAAACTTCATCTGATTTTTTAATTCAAATCTACTTTTATGCATATGTTTGATTCTTTTTTAATATAACTTGATGTTTATTAATATCAATAACTGAGGTAAAGGCTTATATCCATAGGACATAATGCATCTAAGTTCAGTCTTTTTGGAGAATCTGCTGCTTAGCTCTATTAGATCTATTACTTCATCCTTAATCCCCCTATTTTCCATTTACTTTCTCTTTCCCCCTATTTCCCATTTAATCCCCCATTTTCCTTAATTGCTGCTATAATTTTAAATAATCTGTCACTAATATCAATTTTAGCTGTTCTCAACTTTTTCACTTGAAAGAATAACTCTACCTTTTAAACTTATTTAACTTTTTAGCTAAGAAAATAAAAATCATCAAAATAAAACAAACATAAAAACCCCAACAAACTAAAAAGAAGCTAAATTACGGTGGCAGCAGGGCCATGCTCCATACAAAGCCTCACAAGGGCATTGATCCTTTTCTCTTCCTTGCTTCTGGTAGCCCAGGGTTTTCAGTAACATAACCATAATCTTTGCCCTCATTTTTACCTCTTGTCTTTTTTTCTTGTGTCTGTCTCTTGACATGACATCCTTTTTTATAGGGCACTAGTAGTTTTGAATTGGGGATCATTCTACTTGAGTATGACCCCATCTACTTGAGTATGACCCCATCTTAACTAATTACGCCTGCAACAACTATTCCCAACAAATGTCACTTCTGCAACGATGGAGGTTAGAACATCACCAGCTCTTTTTTTGGGGGGGGGGCACACAATCCAACCCACAGTAATAGGTGGGTTGTAATAGGTGTATCTAAGATTGGCCACACTCCTCAGAATAGTAAAACTTAAGACTTTGATATTCAAGAAGGCAGCACAGAATGCAAGGATTATGTATGTGTAGAGATAAACTTGACCCTACTTCAATTTTTTTTTTTGTAAACGTGTTCAGTTGTCTCAGTTTTAGCCTTGGATAGGGGATGGCAGCTGTTTTGAATATCCCAGCCTCAGGTCTGTTAAGGCTCCAGGTATTCTACATTGAGAGCTTCAGATACATGCCAGTAATCACCCCTCTGCATCCCTGCTCCAATAGTGCACCCTTTGCAGTGGAAGCCAACTCTGCACACATACACACACACACACACACACACACACACACACACCTAACCCCGACCCAGCACAAGTATCAGGTGTCCAAAGTCCCCATGTGGCTGGGCACGGTGGCTCATGCCTGTAAGCTTCAGCCTATGAAGAGGCTGGGGCTAGGGATAGCAGTTCGAGTCCTGCCTGGGGCCTGAAGTGAGACCTAGTTCCCAAAAAATACCTGGGTGTGGTGGCGCACACCTGTAATCCCAGCTACCTGGGAAACTAAGGCTGGGGACTGCTTGAGTCTGTGGTACCCCAGGCAACGAGAGCCTGCAGTTGGGTCCACAGGCAAAAATAGGGAGACCTAGTCTCAAAAACAAAAAAACAAAAAAACCCAAACAAAGTCCCCATGTGAGTTCATGCTCCTAAAATACTGACTGTAGGAGGATCCAAACAGCAGCCACCCTCCCCTCTCATGGATCATACTATCCCCTTATAAACACAGTTAAATTCAAGTTTTTCCTCCTTTCCATGAAGCCAGTGCCCCTGATATGAACTGCATTTGCCCATTTGTCTTTCATGGGTGAATGACTTTGTTCTGCTGTAATTTTGTTGTGAGTTTATGGAGGAGATATATGAGACTAGATATGTATTCATCTGACTCTGTTCTGCCAAGTATTTGAATTAATCTGCCAGTTCTAGTGATATGACTGCCACCACCTTGCTGGACTCAGTTTTTTTTAGCTGTTCTAATTTTTTAAAAGAAAATATAGCTATTATTAACTCACAATTGGCATACACAGTGTTTTGTGACAGACACTGTGCAGAGATCTGTGTTTAAAACCTAACTTCCCTACTCCCAAAAGTAGATTTTTGTTATTATGAATAGTAATAATTGTATTATTTTCAATTTAACAAAACTGAATTAAATATAGCATTCTCTTTACCTCATAGTTGATTTGATTTTCTGCCCAAAAACCTGAGTTAAAGAGGTGATGCTTGCTTTTTTTTTTTTTTTTTTTTTTTTTTTTTTTTTTTTTTTTTTTTTTTTTTTTTTTTTTTTTTTTTTTTTTTTTTTTTGCGACTAGGTTTCGCTATATTTTTGCCTGTGGAACCGCAGGCTCACGTTGCCCAGGGTACCACAGACTCAAGCAATCCCCAGCCTCAGCTTCCCAGGTAGCTGGGATTATAGGAATGCACCACCATGCCTTAGAATATTTTTTTGGAATTAGGTCTCCCTGTGTGCCCCAGGCGGGACTTTTACTGCAATCCCTGGCCCTGGCTGTGGCTTCCTAGGCTGCCATTTACAGGCATGCGCCACCATGCCCAGTCCAGGTGGTACTTTTTCTATTACGTCACGAACAAAAGAATGAGAAAAGCCTTTCTATCGTCTCTGGTACTAGCCTTTGGAGTGTCCTTTAATAGATTTTATGGAGTATTATAGCCAAGAGAAAAGGACAAAATGATGAAATTCCTTTGCTAATCCTTAATAGTACTTAGTAGTAATTACTATTATTGTACTGCAACCATTCTTATCTGGGTAGATTCATTGTTTCTAGTGGCTAAATAAGAATGTTGGAGCCCTTGATGGATTTTACAGGCTTTAATGCTCTCTCAGGAAACCAGGTACACAGGCACAACAGGCAGGGAGGCTGGACCAATTTTATGACAAGCAGGCCAGCAGGCAGGCTAGAGAGCAGGGAGCTTGCCAGCCTCCCAGCCCCCCCTGGAATCTTCACACTCTGTCACTGGACTCTCCCCATGCACTCTTTGCCCCCCCCCTCACATTCCCCTTTCTGTACTCTTCCTGGTGTTCTCCCTCTCTATCCAGGGTGATGTCACCCTTTTATCCCCTTCCTCCTAGGCCCAGGTATGCCCACTTATGCATGTGCATGCCCAATGGACCCAGGTGCATGCAATCCTGGGGGAAGGTACAACACCCTAAGTACTGGTCATAGAGGCTGATGCTGAAGGGTAAAAAACCTGAGAGTTCATTTGTCCTATAATTATTTATTGGGAATTATTATTACATGAAAAAAGCATTATGAGGCTTGGACCAGTCCCTTTAAATCTTTAGAAAAGCAGGAGCTTCAAATAGCCTAGATGCGCTGTTTGTTTTCATGCTATTCTTTAAGGAGAACTCTCAGATCTCTCTCATAAAGGACAACTTCCACCTGAAGAATGAATGACAACTCAACCAAAACACTGGTAACCTGGCATGAGGCCTGCCTTCCACATTGTGGATAGTGCCTGGTTAATTTCTCCAAGAATACAAAAAGAAAGGAAGGAATCACCTCCTTTAATCATTATAGCAAACGTTTTGTGATGTGTTTTAATCCATACCTAGAAGGTGTGAAACTAGAAGACATTAGATGTATCCAATAGCTCTAATTTATGCCAACCCAATCCCCCCTTCCTTCTAGCTCAATGGCTAAACTATTACCAGTAGAACATTGTACTTCTCTGCACTTGCCTTTGATATGATCTCCAGTGACCAAGAGGATAACTATTACTGGCTTGTTTGCACTTGTCTCAGGGGTTAGGTAGAGGAAATTGGACACAATAATTAATTCAGATTCAATGCCCAGGGGTGCGTCAAGAAACTTGAACTTGAATCTCAGGTTGCAAAAACACAATTCAAATAGAACAGGATATTCCTTCTCCCCTGGCATTTTGCTGATAAAATTGTAAAGCTAAATGAATGATTATCCCCTGCGGTATTACATTCACTTTGAATATCCTCCCCTTAAAAGCAACAAAACTTTAAGTAAAATGATATCACCAATGCACTTGCTCGATGTAAAAAACACTACTAGCAGAAATCCAATTTAAACTTTTAAAAGTGATCTTGAAAAATGAAAATGGATCCTCTTCATAAAAACACATTGCATGATAGGATCAGGATCACTGTGGTTTTTTTCCAAAAGCAATTTTATAATGGAAAAACACTGTGACCTTAAATTAGGAAAAGGTGAAAAATACAGACACACTTTATATTGAACATAAACAAAAATACTTAACTATCAGGTTCACTTCCTGACTAATAAGCATTTGATGTGTTTACCAAGCCTTGTAAAGTATTACAGCAGCTATGACTATATGGAAAGTCTCCTTGGGCAGGTCAGTACACGACCTCTGTTTCAGAGTTGTCATCAGCGTCTATTGACTTTACAGTGGTCGACAACCCAGTTACCCTTTCCAACTCACAGACACCAAGAGCTGGTGATTGTTTCAGAGACTTTCAGTGATGTAGAGAAGAGTCATAAGATGAAAATTTCCAATTTGACTATAGTCACCAGAATGCTAACTTTCTTCATAAAAAGTAATGTATGTTCATTTTTAATTGAGATATTCATGGAGAACACTGTGCTAGCTTTAAAAATATTATTAACTATAATCACCATATTATACATTACATAGCCAGTATTTATTTATATAAATGAAGGTTTGCACATTTTGAAATATTTTCTTTTTTTATTTGGAAAAGCAGAAGAAAGATTTTTAAAAGAATCTTTTATCACCTCATCACTTATTATATTCATTGTTAATATCTTATAGCCACACCATATATTATATGCACTGGTTTTATGTAACAAATTTAAGTAATTATACTCAGTATACAATTTGTCTTCTAGTTTTAAAAAAGCATCATTCATTTCTAGAGTTATTTTAAAGATTAAATTCTATTAGAGATAAAGCTTTCTCATAATATTTATTTAACCATTATCAACTATTTTTATACTCCCCACATATACATCATCCCAACATAACACTTTCATCTGCCATTATAATTTTGTAATGGCCATCTCTGTGTAAAAATAGATACACAGATGTTTAAAATATAATGGATCAAAAGTGGTAAAAATGCAAGGCTATGAAAGCTCATTTTCATTTCACTGATTTGTAGTAAAGCTATTTTTCCTTTACTGCGGTAATTTTGGTGTACAGTATTATAATGATTTGAGAAAATAGGTTTACATATCCTCAGATGTATGATAGCATACCACATCCACCATCAAAGAACACAGAGTCCTTTACCCTAGGCTCCCTGCCCCCTTTAAAAGTCTCAATAATTCAATCACTTTTCTACGGCTTGTTTTGGTTTAGTTTTGTCAGTTCCTTTGTTATTTTTTTATCTATATTCCGAAATGAGTGAAATCATCTGCTATTTGTCATTCTCCTTGTATTGTATTCAATTAGCATAATCCCCTCCAGTTCCATCCATGTTGTCACAAATGGCAAAAGTACACCTTTTTAAACTGAGCAGTATTCCAGTGCATGTATATAACACATCTCTTAACAACTCTGTCGATGTTGATGGCATTTGGATTTTTTTCTATAATTTGGCTATTGCAAACAGGTCTACAGGGACCATAGGAGTGCAAACAGCTCTTCAAATTTGTGATTCTGTATCTTAGTCACTTAGATTTGGAATTGCCGAATAAAACAGTATTTCTATTTTTAATATTGTGAGAAACCCCTAAACTGTTTTCCATAGGATCTGGATCAGTCTACATTCCCTTAGATAGCATATAAGTATTCCTTTTTTTCTATCTCCTCACCAATCTTTGTTATTTCAGACTTTTTTGAGATGTTCTACTCTCACTAGAATGAGTATCTCATTGTGATTTTGATTTACATTTTCCTAATGGTAAGTGTTGTTAATTTTTTTTTTCCATATACCTATTGGCTATGGATATGATTTTACTGGAGAAATGTCTACTTAGTTCTTGTGCTTATTGTTTATTTGTTTGATTTAATACCACTTGTTTGTTTTGATTTTGTTTTCCTTACTGTTGGAGTCAAGTGAAAGCTACTGCTGATTGGGTTGCTTTCCTATCCCATCCTGGGGCTTGCTGAGGTCTGCAGAGGGTCACCAGGTTACTATGTAAGGGCACCGCCAGTATATTCTGCTGTTTGCAGGGCCCACGGAGCCAGTGGGGCTCACCTCACTGGCTCAGCCAGGATACCTGCTTGGCCAGTTCCACTGCACACTGGGGTCCCCCTTCTCTGGATGTTGCTCGTGGTATGTGATGTAATTGTCTCTTTTTCCTTCAGAAGTTACAGGCTTTGTTCTTCTGCAACCTTGTTGTGAGTATGTGGAGCAGGTATTCCCAGCATCTTGTCCCATCCCCACAAAAGCTATTTCTCCTATAATTTGATTCACTGCTTGCATTTCTTCTCTTACAAATTGTCTTTTGAATTCTTTCCCACAAATCTATCAGTGCCTTTATGCTTTTGAGAGCTCTTACCATTTAATTCTTTGATTTTCTATTCTTTTAAAGGTTAAAACTCAGACATAAATTTTACAATTTTATTGTAATCACATCCATGTATTCTGCTTTATTGACTTTGTTTGTTTCTAAACTTAGAAAATTCTTTTTATGTCAAAATATATTAATTCATTTCCATTTTCTTTTAGAATGTCTTATATCTTTAGTTATCTGGAACAAATGTACATAATGATGTAGTGATTTAAACTATTTACTCAATAGCTAGGCAATGTCATTTACTTGTGAATATTTCCATTATGTATTGTAGATATAATGTTTTCATTTGAGGATCAGTCTATTCTATCTTTTACTGAGCTATGTGTTAAAGACAGCTGTTATGCTGTTTACATGATTGCAATGTTATATTCAGTCTCTACAGGTAGCATTTTTTCATTATTATACTTTTTGGATTATACTACACAAATGTTATTGAACATATTTATTTTTTAATATAACATTCTTTTAAATTCAATTGCACACATATATATGTATATATATTTCTTACACCATTGTCTACCTGGGGTTTCTCCCACTACCTTAACACCTATGAAACATCTGATCTCTTGTGCCCATCTCTCCCCTGACTTTACCTTCCTCCCCCTCTCTTGCTCTGTGTCTTGTTCTATTGACAATTTTAAATATTTTTGTCTTTTTGTTTGTTTTCCCTATATCCCTCATATAAGTGAGACCATCCCATATTTCTCTTTTTCTTTCTGGCTTATTTCCGTTAGCATGATTTCTTCTAGCTCCATCCATGTTACTGCACATGACATGTTTGTCTTTTTTGATTGATGAGTAATATTCCATTGTGTAAATATACCACATCTTTTTCAGCCATTCATAAGTTTTGGGATATTTGGATTGTTTCCATATCCTGGCAATTATAGGTAGTGCTGCAATAAACATACAAGTACAGATGTCCTTTTGAATTACTGTTTTTGTTCCTTTGGGTAGATTCCCAGTATTGGTATCGCTGGGTCAAATGGTAGCTCCATTGTCAGTAGTTTGAGGGTCCTCCACACAGTTTTTCATAGTGGTTGAACCAGTTTGCATGCCCACCAACAATGACTGTTCCCTTCTCTTCACATCATGCCAGCACTTGTTGTTGTCTGTTTTTGTTTCTGTTTTGTTTTGTTTTGTTTTGACATGGGCCATTCTTACTGGTTTAAGATGGTATCTTGGTGTGGTTTTGATTGGCATTTCCCTGATTATTAGTGATAGTGAGCATATTTTCATATGCCTACTGGCCATTTGTATTTCCTCTTTGGAGAAGTGTCTTTTTTAGTTCTTCCCATTTTTGAGTGGACTTTTTATCTTGTTTTTGTTAAATCTTGTGAGTTCTTTATGAATCTTTGTTATCAGACCCTTGTCACTTGTATGGAGGGCAAAAATTTTCTGTTGGGTTTCTTTTTGTTTTGGTTATTGTCTCTTTTGCTGTACAGGAACTCTTTAATTTGATGTATTTCCAGCTGTTTATGTTTTCCTTCATTTTTTAAACATCTGTAGATGTATCCTGAAAGGGATTTCTGAGGTGTAATTCTTGGAGTGTTTTGCCCAAATTTTCCTCTATGTATTTTATGGTTTCAGGTCTTACATCCAAGTCTTTTATCCATAGAGTTGGTTTTTGTCATTACAACATTTTTTATGATTACCTAAGTAGGAAAATTTTACACTTTTTTCTAAGATGCAGTACCATATTTTGATAAAACTATGGATCTAAAAAGTCTTCTAATTAGTAAAAATGGTAAGAAAATAATGTCTTGAGTCAAAATTGTAAACTATCATAATCATATCAGTATTGTAAAATATATAATGACCATTTTGAGAAGACACCAAGTGAAAGTACAGAGAATTATATTGAAATTTTGTATACAAAGCAAGCACTTGCTAGCTATTTTGTAAGTAAAAGTGATGTTTTAAACATTGCATACAATATTAGAACATGATATTGCTGATATATACATACTTTTCTGTGTTTTGCTTACATGTTAGGCAAATTAGTTGTGTGTTTGGGGGTGAAGTGCCACCCATGTATTATCCCATTTAAAATGAGAAATAGGCTTTCAGCAGCTATTTGACAATACATTTGATTATCAAGAAAAATAATTTACTTTACTAGAAGGTACCTGTTCTTTTTTATCTTTAGGGCCAGAACTGACCTCAATTACTATTAATTTTTATATTTATTTTCTAACTTTTAAAAACTGAACAATTGAAAGTGAGTTGTCTATGTGGTGCTCCCAGACCTCTAGGTTCTATAGTTTATAGTTGCAATAAACAAAGATATTTTCTATATCACCACAATATGACCATCAAAATTGGTAAATCAATACTGATGAACTACTATGCTCTAATTCATGGGCTCTACCCAAATTTTATCCCTTGTCCAAAAAAATGACCCTCCTAGTGAAAGGATCCAGTGCAGAATTATATGCTGTATTTTCTTGTCATGTCTCTTTAGTCTCCTATAAATTGATGTTTTTTGTCATGTTTCCTTGTCTTTCATGATTTTCACAGTTTTGAAGAATGTCCATCTCTTTGGGTTTATCTCACATTTCTTCCCAATTTGGGGAAGGAATGCCACAGTGTTGCTGTGTCTCATTGTACTCCGCCACAGATAAATGCTGAAACCTAATTTACTGGTTTCCTCTTCAAATTTATTGAAAAAATGAAAAGTAAGCAAATTACATAAAATTGGACAGAACAACCAATATTTCTTCATTTTGCTACTGGTTGGCATTAAATCAGATCAAAGGTTGTTGTTCTAGTCAGCTATTGTTATCTAATAAGTCACTTCTAAACCTACAACTTAAAAACATTTCCTAATTTGTCATTCTTTGAGTCACCAGTTTAGGCTGGATCTAGCTGGGCCAGTTCATCTGGTTTGGCTTTGGCCCACCTGATCTCAGTTGGGCTTGCTCATAAATCTATAGTCAGCTTTTGGGGAGTTTGGGCAGGGGTCACCCACTGTGTATGGAGGGTGGAGGGACAGTCAGCTGAGATGACTCATTTGTTCAAGTTCTAAAGTTTCCAAGATAAAGAACAAAAGCACATAAATTTCATGAGAACCAAACTGAGAACTGAGCCATTATCACTTCTGTTGGCCCAAAATCATAAGATCAGTTAGATACAAAGCTTGTCTAACCGACAATTTCTATGAATGGGAAAACCAAGGGCTTTTGATTCAATAGTAATTGAAAGTTGTTCATTGTATACCTTTGGCTGTGTAATAAACTACCTAAACTTAGGGCCTTAAAACAACCAATTTATTTTGCTTATGATTTTTATGTTTCATGAATTCTGCAGGTGTATATTTCTGATTCATGAGGATATTCATATTTCTTAAGTGGTGGTTTACTTCCAAGAAATAAGGAGAAAATTTTGTCAATCTCTAAAACCTGGATTTAGAATATGGGGGAACTTCACTTTGATGATATACAGTAGAAGAAAACAGTCACAGAATCTAACAGGACTTAAAGAGAGGGACACAGGTTACTCATTTATCAATGGGAAGGGTATCAAAAAATGTGTCATTATATCTTTCATGTGTTCTGTGATTACAAATGATTTATAGCTCTTCCATATGCAAAGTGTGGGACCCCGGAAGTCATGATTGGGCTCAAGGATGCAGATCTCATTTCCAGGGCCAAATAAGCATCCTTGGATTTGGTTCCTCAGGTATATGCCCTGTTGATATGAAGTCTTGTGAATAACAATGCAAGTTGCCTTAATACACACACACACACACACACATACACACACACACACAAAACACAATGCTGGCAGGTATATGTATACAGGTTTTTGCATTAGGTGGGAAAACAGGAGGCACAGCTCATTGTCCCATAAAATACTCACATCCAATTAGGCATCTGCTGTCAGTTCTTGTTTAAGCATTGGTCTTGTCCTCTTTGTATTATTCTCTATGGTCCTTGGTACTCATTTTGGGGTCTTGGTTCTATTCTGTAAGTCATTCTTCATTTTTCATAAAAAGTAGCCCATGTCTTCTCTTGAGAAAATTTCTCAACCTGAGTCCTTCTTAAATTGGCTTAAGGATTTAAGGTCTTCTTTCACATTCTTTAAAATTATTTTTATTGAGGTAACATAAATTTAGAGATATAAACTCATTCCTCTTCAGAGGTATATTATCCTACCACACCCTCAAGCAAAGTATCCATATACCTCTGTCATAGTCCAGTGGTTCCTGCCACACCTTGGTAACCAAACTTCCCTTTCCCCCTCTGGGAGAATGTTACTTGGGATAATAAATTTTATGTTGTTTTACTATGCAGCAGTAGTAACAGAAGAAGACTTAGGTACCTAAAGAAGAGTGATGCCATTAAAGACTCCTAAAATATGTGGTGTTGATTTTGAGTCGTGATAGTGGGCAGGGACTAGAAGGTTCTCAAGGAACTGGAAGGATAGAAAATTATTACTGAAATGATGTAACTTACAAGAGGAGAAGATGTGGAGGTGTTTCCCTGAGCAGACAGTATCATAAATGTCTCATAGTCTTGGCATGAGACAAAAACTTTCTTAACAAGTGTCTGTTATTTCATATCAGAGTTCAATAATACACTCTAGGTGTCATAGCTGCATAGAGGACCACTAAGACCTTAGCCATCGCTGCACAATCACATAAGACATTATCAAAAGTACCTCACAAATAGCTCCCTTTACCTCTGGAACCACTGTCTTGGCTTCTGATGGTCCTGTTTCCCACCTCTGTTTATAGGCTAAGAAGCTGACAAGTTGTGGTAAAGTATTAAGGATTTGAAATTCTTTGCAGACATGTTAGCAAGGAAAAGCTGTTTATAATAAAATTTCAGTCACCTATTGGGTAGTAAATAATAAGTTCTGAAAGTGACAACCCATTATTGGCATAGAAATACTACTTCCATGCAAGTAAAGATGGTCTACTGCAGTCAGATTCTGTTATCTTTGAAACAAACTGCTCAACTGTGCTTATTCAAAAAACATTAAGCCTCTGCTCATTCTGCTGTCTTGGAACTTCTTGGAAAGAAGTTCTTTCTTCAAGACTTCTCTGTGGTTATTGGTTCTGTCTTTATGAAGCATCTATTCTAAGAATATTTTTTGAAGACCTACCAATCCCCAAAGAACAAGCTATACATAGCTAAATAATTTTTGTGTAAAAATGATAAGCTTAATGGTATATACACAAGGTCTTGGAGTGGATCAAATAGAAATAGTTAATCATTCTGGAATTCAATGCAGATATCTTTGAAATGACATTTCAATAAAATCTTAAATAATCAGTAGAAATTTAGGCACTAACATTTTTGTTAGCCAGTCTCTTTCCCTAAAACTATAAGTGCTTTATGTAGAATTTTCCATGTCAAAAAAAAAAAATCAGAAACTTCTCAATTGCTTTGCCACTATATAGAATGAATTACTATTCTTCTAGTTGCTAGAAATTATTAGTCTTTCCTTGCTACCTGTAAATTAGATCCTGAATTAATACCACCTGCGTTGGTCCTTCACACTTTTAAACCCATCAGAATAGGATAAGTTATCCTAAAGCAATAGAAAACCCTAAAGTTTCAGTGTCTAAAAACAAGAAATACTTCACTCTTGCTTTCATAGTTATTACAAGTCAACAGTGGTGTTTGCTCTACATCACCCTCCCTAGTGAGAAAAGAGACCTTGTCCCTGTGAATACCTGAAATCTGTCCTGTCTAGCATGGTAGTCACTGTCATATCACACTAGGGAAGACTTTGAAATATGGCTAGTCTGAACTAGCTGAAATGAAATGTAATGTAACTGAAATGAAATGTAAATTACATACCAGATCTCAAAGGTTGAATATGAGAAAAAGAAAGGAAAATATCCCATAAATAATTTTTATATGGGCTATCTGTGGAAATATTTTTGACATATTAGATTACATTGAATATATTTTACCTTTCCTTTTTTTTTTTTGCTTTTTTTCGTTTTTTGTTTTTGAGACTAGGTCTTGCTATTTTTGCCTGTGGAACTGCAGGCTCACATTGCCTGGGGTACCACAGACTCAAGCAATCCCCAGCCTCAGCTTCCCAGGTAGCTGGGATTACAGGTGCATGCCACCACACCCAGCTATTTTGGGGGGACTAGGTCTCGCTACCTGCCCCCAGTGGGACTCAAACTGCAATCCCTGGCCCTGGCAGTGGCTTCCTAGGTTGCCTCTTACATGCATGTGCCACCATGCCCAACCTTTTTTGCCTTCTTAATGTGATCACTAAAAAAGTTAAACTTTCATGTGTGACTTTTATCTATTTCTATTAGATGGCACTAGCCTTTGCAGGTAATTGAAAGTGTGCCCAAGTGCACATGTGTTTTAAACTTCCATCTAGAAACAATACATATACTTTCTGCTTATATTTCTGTGTTTCAAAGAAGCCACATGGTCATGCCTAATTTTTTAAGGGGTGAGAAAGTGTAACCAAACCATATGCACTAAAGATACCCAGAACACTTTATTCTCCAGCATTAATGAAAGCCATATATCACTAAACATATCACTCACCATACCTTTCCTTAAACAATATCACTAACTGTACCTTTGGGGCAGACTAGATATTAAATATCAGTGAAGGCTGGTAGTCTTCAGCTGATGATTCCCAACTCTTCCCTTATTTTTTGCACATGCAGTTTCCCAAAAAGATCTGAATGTTACTGTAACATAAAGCAGACATACTTAGAACCGGTAGAAGAAACAGCTAAAGATGTAACTACAGGTTTGGCCTGCCTTGCTCATCCCTTCAGGTTGGGGGTGGGGGTTGCAGGGAGAGGGTTGAGTGGGAGGGAGGACTGAGGCACCCCCTCTGGTTTACTCAAAATCCAGTCAATCCTCACCAGGAACTACAAAATCACTAATTGAACTACAGATATACATAATGATGAAGGTGAGGAGAAAGAATTAAGGCCCAGGACAAAAGATCGTTTTGGATCCCTAGTACACAGGGCTATGAGACCATCGATAGTGACAAACTGTCTCAGAATATATCTACAATGTTTTCACCAATGGGAACAAACTTTCTGCTTCAGAGGTGCCTTCAGTACGAGTGAGGTATACCCTCCTATTCCACGGAAAGAAGTAGGCCACAGAGATGGGGCAGTGGTCCCAAGATGAGTCAGACCAACCATCCACCAGTGCCTATCCCCATCAAGAAATTTGTCTACGGACATCAACTGGGAGAAAGACCCCCAATGCCAGAAACCAGAACTATAAAGCAAAGAAGAAGCAAAATATGACAGAAACTAGGTTGGAGTAGGTGACCAGTAAGAAGGAGGAGACACTGAAAGGATCTAAACATGCGCGAACTGGCTACCTACAGTGAAGATATAACTGGAAGACAAAACACAGACTACTATGTCCCAGGGAAATACTTCCTCACCCGGGAAAAGGACAAAAGACATTGCTCCAGGAAAGTAAAGGAAGAATCCAATGGGCCAAAAATTAACCAACAACCAGCAGTGAAAGAGGAGATGGAGTGACTACAGGGGCAGACAAGGGAAAGGGGTAGAGCGGAGGTGGGGGAGTGAAGAACACCCTAAAGGCAAAGAAAAAAGTAAACAAACTTTAGGTTAAAAAAAAATTTAACTGCAACTCTACTTAGGAGCAGATACATGTCCAGGGAGAAACCATAGGCGCAATCAGAGAAGAGTAGTTATTAGTGATTCAAAATATCACAAAATACATAACTTTGGATATGTAACTAGTGTCCACATATTTAACATGAAACAAAGTGGTCTCTATGTGCATTACATGTCAGCAAAGGAACTGTGGGGGTGGTAGCTTAGCACAAAGATAAGCAGGAAGCTGAGACTGAGCTTAAAGAACATGCAGAAGTTGTAGATCTAGGTTAAACAGCAGGTCTGCAACTTGATAAGAAGTTTGGGACCCAGAATCATTTACTAATCAAGCATCAGAGCCGAGTTGAGAGTCAGACCACTGATCTGAACAACACAGGATAAATTGGCTGGGGAAAAAGAGCTGAGAAGAAACCCACTGGGGAGATAAGAAACAAGAGGCTTTAAGTACTGCAAAGAAGACCAGAACGGGAGCCTGACACTACACCGGAAGGAAAGGGGCAGGGCGAACAAAGCAGAGGTGCAAAACACCAGAAGGAAACCTCAATATTGTGGGTAATCTACAATGAGGACACTTCCTGTTTACTTCTTTCTGATATAGACATTAGCTTAGCCTGGAAGCTCTTGGTGGGAGAAAGTAAGTTGGTGAATCTTCCAGGAAGAGGGAATTGTCACAGAGAGAAAAAAAATAAAATAAAAAGATCCTGAGCATTTCATAGATAAAGAGCTCATAACTACACAATGGGGTCTTTGAAGTTAACATATGACCCTTAATGCAAGCAATGTCTTTAAGGTGCAATGTTGGCTTTATGACCCATTTTTAAGGAAACATATGTTCATGCAGGAGTGGGGCTGACTAACCCAGAGCCAAGTCATGTTACCTAGACCAGCCTCCTATGAGACCCATGCTACATACTGGAAAAACCGCCTGCCATGCCAAAGCAGCACAGTCTGGGAACACAAGTAATAATAAAGCAGACTAAGACTTAGTGAAGGGAGCAATCTCCTCATGAGAGCTTACATAGCAATCTTCTTGGTCACATAGCTGTTTGGCTGGGTATTGATGGTAGGGTTCTTTAAGTTCCTCTTTCCTTCCTTCCTTCCTTCCTTCCTTCCTTCCTTCCTTCCTTCCTTCCTTCCTTCCTTCCTTCCTTCCTTCCTTCCTTCCTTCTTTCCTTCCTTCTTTCCATTTTTTTAGCATGAAGATCATTTGTTCATCCCATCTTGGGAGCTAGGGAAGGAAACTTATCTAAAAGGAATAGAAAATAACTATCAGATCAGGCTTAAAAACTGGATTTTCTAAGAGGACGACCAAGAGGTGACTTACTTATTCAAAGACCATCAGGATCTTTAATGAAAGGAAAAGAAGCTAACTCTATTTTTTTGCTTATGAAGATTAAAAAAAGAAAGGAGAGGGACATTGGAGATGACTTCAGGAGAAAGACAAAACAAAGCGTCTCTGTCCTCCTATTTTGTTACCACTTACTCTCCCAGGATCCTTAACCATTTCCACAGCTTTATATGCCACCCATCCTTAAATTGATAACCCCCAAGTCCCTGCCTCCAGATCAGACCTAATCTCGCCAGATTCCAGGTACATATTCCAGCTTCCACAGAACATTCACATTAGTCTGATTTCATGAACAGTTGCAACAATTTGAAAAGTAAACATTCCCATTTACTTTCACAAAAATATTTTCTTCTCAGATTTTCCCAACCTAGTTAACAATGCCATCATGGACCAATCAGTCTCTCAAGTGAAAAATCTAATGGTCATACATGCTTCCTCTTTTTCTTGCCTCTAACATGGCTTCAACTGCCCAGTAGTTGGAAAAATGTTTCATTCTTCCCCAAGGTTGTGCTCAGAGCTACCTTCTTTCTGGTTTCCCTGCTTTCCCTTCTGCCTCCAACAATCTATTCTCCATGTCCTTTGAAGCAAGAGTAACCTTGGAATTTCATATTATTCTCCCACCTCAGTGGCTTCATTTTTCACAAAGAATTACACCCAAGAGCTCTCTAATTTATTTCATCACACCACTGACCAGGCCTCAAATTTCATCTGGTACTTTTTTCCCCTTTTGCTTACTACCTGTCCACTGCACTGCTTTCATTTCTGGTCATTTAACATCCCTATCAAGAGAATTTGCTTATGGATTATAACACCCTCCCTTTCTTGGACTGCTTGTATGATCATTGCCTTCTCATTCCTTTTGTCTTGCTTCATGTCACCTCTTCAGAAAGGTCTCTGAATGGTCACCCTCCTGATTATTCTTTTTTTGCTTCTTGCTTATTTCATTAAAACCATACTACACAACTTTTGATAATGTTTTAATTTAACCTTTTGCTGTTTGAAGCAGTAGCACCTTGCCTATGCTTTGCATATAGAAGACATTCTGTATATATAACATGTACAATTAATTAGAAAATAAAATTATAAATAAAAAATAGAAGACACTCGATTTCAACATGTTTCCACATATTTTATGCCTGAATTTCACCATCACAGTTGCCTGAAGAATTAACCAGTTTCAGATTGTGCCTTTCTATTAGATCAGTTGCTCACTAAGCAAAGGCCCCAAACTGCTGTGCTAAAGCAATTAGCATGTCAGAGAAAATAAATTCATTGCATTTGGTACGTCAGGACCTTACTCATCAGCCAGTGTCTCATCATGTCAATAGGAGAAATCCCCTGAGACATGTGCTTTAGACCTTACCCAATACTTATCACTATGCAAGCATACTTCTCTGAGGATGTAGCAGGACTTACTGAAAACCTGGCAAGGTAGGGGAAGAGCTCCAGAGTAGTTCTGTTGTGCTGCCCATAGACATACTGGTCACTCTGAGCTTAAGTAAACAGCTTTAGTTCACCAATATTAGACTTTAGGAGTGTCCAGGCCATTAGGTTGGAACAGAATTAAGACCTGCTTTTTAGGGAAGCAATTTAAAGGAAGAAAGAGAATGTAAAGCAGAGAAGGCTAGAGGAACTTTACCCAAGGCAGTGTGAGAGTGTGCACTACAGTGTGGCAATAACACCATGTTAGGAGGAAAGGCATGAGCAATCAAGAGCAAGAAGCTACAGAAACATGATTTAAGTAGAAATGACAAATGGGATGTAACCTCAGAAGGCACAGGGTAGTCAGGCAGGAAATTTCCTCCCAGGATTGTCCCCAGAACATGTGGCAGGAGACATGCTTTACTCTTTCCAGTCTGGTAGGGTGCCAGCTCTGTTCTACTTGTTATGTTCTACCTAAGAACTGTGAGTATGGATGGTCATACAGTTTTCCTGCAAATTGAAGAATTTCAAAAGCTGCTTCAGAAGTCAGGAAGGAAAAAGAGAGGCAAGGTGTGACAAAACAGGCAACACTGTGGAATAGCTGCTGAAGTACAGGTGCAGAGTGTCTGCCCACAGATCAGTAACCCAAGCTCTGTCACTCTACTTAATGGTTCATTTAAATTCATCTCACACACTGTAGTGAAAACCAGAGAGCAAGTTGTTCTAGGAAGCTCACTATTGTGTTACATTGGGTATCCCATATTTTAATATTAATATCCAGAAAACTGGGATTTATAAAGAGAATCATAGCATGTTAGTTGCAGGGACAGAAAGGCAAGTTTATTCACACAGAAAACTGAAAAGTTTGATGCTAGATAACTTCCAGCATGAATGGATTCAGTAGTTCAACCCTCTCTCCAAAAAACAAGGCTTTTCTCTTTTCCTTGGGTCTGACTTCATTCACAAACTGACTCCATGTCCAGACTTACCTTCTTCCTCTTTCTGAGGGGAGAAATATCTTTCATTTCTGAACAGTTCCAACAATTCCTTTAGGATTTCCCGTTTGGACTGTCTTAATCATATACCTTCCTGCAAACCAATCACTATGACAAGTGTCATGAAATATACTGGTTAGCCAAGGACAAAGTCTATCTGAACCATAATGGATTAAGGATAAGAGGACATAATTCCCTTAAGAAAGAGAAAAATATTGTGAACTATAGTATGAAAGGGGAGTGGAGCCTGAAAAAGACAGAAGGTAACAAAGTGCTAAAATGGGTGTGGGCAAAATGGGTGTGGGCACTTTCTACTTGAAAGTAGAAATCTAATTAGAGATGCCAAACTGAGTGAACTTGGAATCTGAATTAAATCAAAGGGGTGTGAAACAAACTTGTGCTACAGTAAGTGGACAGTTAATGTTTGGGATTATTGAGGGCACAGACCTACTTACAAGGCTTATCTCAGGTTCCCTAGACAGTAGAGTTTAGGGCAACAATTGCTAATGCTTCATTGGGAGGTGTGATTCCAGGCAACAAAAGTGAGGGAGAAAAGAAGTGATACTAAGAGCCAGCACAGGCGGTGTCATATCTATATGAAAAGACACAAGAGGGCCTCTTCTTTTTTATTTTTAAAATTTTTTATTGATAACAACATACATCATTATATATCCTGATGTTGTATATTATAAAAAGGTCATCTCTTCATTCTGTACTGGAACACCAGAACTCAGAACAGTTCATTTTAGGGAGGACAGAGAAGGCATTTATTTTTCTCTTTTGATCAAGGGAATCCCCCACAGTAACTCCCCTAAACTTCTGTGAGTGTGCCTGTGCTCTCCGGCATGTGAAACCCCATGTAGCTAATTATGTAAAGTGGTGTTTCATCAAAGTGCATATAGCATGTCAACAACTAGTGGGGGGGGCACCAAAAACTCTGCTCAGACTTCAAAATGTAGAATAGTGCAGAAGTGAGTAGAATTCAGACAGGAAACTAATTTCTGAAGAAACAATGAAAAGCAAGCAGAGGCTGAGAGCCTGGGAAGTGAGTGGGGCCATGAAAATATAAATTAGCACATAGGAACTACTCAGTAGAAGGCTCATGCTTTCTGTTAGTTTTTTTTTTTTTTTTCCAGACAGTTACAAACCCAATGCTTGGTACACTATAAGATTCAGATAAATCTGGGCAAATGGATAAACCAGTATGTGCAAGACATCATTTTAGTGATTGGAATGGGATAACAAGGAAAGCATAGTCTGTCAGTTTGTTTATTTTGGGAGAAACTCAGCTGTGCCTTTTTAAAGATATAGTCCTGATTTGAGTTCCATACTGTATATAAAACATTTTTATATAATGGAATTTTGAGAATTTTCTATATTTTTCTAGTTTTTGTTTATTGTGATGTTTTGACCTTTTATTTTTCCGGAGAGACTATCTTTCCCTGGCTAGTCAATACTTGGATACACTAAAATATCTAGACAGAATTATATGATATGCAAACAAATCAATTGAAGTCAAACCACATTTATCTGCCCACACATTGCTGAAGGCAATATTCCTCTGTTTTAATCATCCCAGGGCATGATACCTAGCAAGTAGAGACCACCCCTTAAACTCAAAATCCATTAAAAAATATTGAAGTTAGTTAATCCTAAACTCTATCAATGCCTTTCTCTGCCTTTCCTTAGGAACCTCAATAAGGTTCTGGTCTAAATCCCACCTCATTCTTGTCTTCTGACTACCTAGTGCTTTCCAAAGTGGTCCTGTGTGATGTACCATGGTTCCAGTTTTTAGAATCAGTGAATATAACACATTTTATATTTTCTTGACCCTTTCCCATGTCTCCTCTTGTCACACTGTATTGGCCAGACCATATCGACTATCTCATAAACGAATTCAAGACAACCACCACATTATATGCAAGGTATTGCATAATGAACATATATATTGCACCTCTATCTGTAGATACATCTTTATGTGAACCAAGAAAAGAAAATACTACTTTTGCTCTATTGGGAAATGTCTCTGTCCATCTTACCAGGGCCACCTGCCAGGACCACCTCCAGAGCTGGAGTCAATAGAACAATTGTTCTTGTTCACTGTGAAGAATCAAGGGCAGAGAAACAAAGTAAACTCCCAAAAACATCCATGAAACTGAACCCCTGTCATGTTCACAAGTTGCTGAAAGGAACATGATATAATGACGTGACTATACCCCTTCACCTATAAGGGTCTTCTAGGATAATACAGTCAAATAATCTTTGATTCTTACCTCTTCTCCCAAAAAAGAAATCTGACTGAACTAGCTCTATAAGAGCAAGAGATTGTTTCCAAGTTATGAACAGTTTATCTCGTTTACCAATTAACTAAGTTTCTTGGAAACCAACTTCTTAATTACCTGAAAATATTAGAAATTAACTAGATGTCTTCTTTCCTTTGTTAAGAGAAAATGATTACATGGTCATTCTGTGTATGTAACTTACCTGTACAAAGCCTAGTGACAACTCCAAGGGCAGGGAGTGTTCACTAAGAGAAAGCTGATATTGGTCTTTCTGACTCAGGTCCTCAGTTTGAATATGAATAATCTCTTTTAATAAATTTTTTCTCTGAACTTTGAAATCATTTCACAATGATGATTATATCAATTGACCTTCATATACACCACTTTCATATACACGCAGGTGACATATCGCTTGTAATTTTTCAGATATCATTATTAGAGTGTTTTATTATAACCACTAATGTCTACAGTTGCAACTAATACTCATATAGCATTTACATATTCTGAGAGTTTTGCTGATACTGTCTCATTTAATTTTTACCACAATTCTGAATCAGTGCATAGCTCACCAAGAGATCTTGGGAATCAGCCAAAAACTCAGACAAACCAAGTGACCAGAGACCATTAACTTACTCCGATGGATATAGAAGAGGAGCCACTGCTCATTAGCAGGGCAACTTCAGATATTCTCTTGCCTGATACTTCCTGAAGCAACCCAACAGCTGAAGCAGGAAATAATATATATGTGGGATAAGTGCATTGTCTGGATTAAAGCTTCATTCTAAGAGCCAATACCCTTGGTAAGATCTTTTCTTTTAATTAATGAATATTGTATTGTGTTTTAAAGCAGTTTTTGGTTTCAGCAAAATTGAGGAGAAAATACAGAGCTTTCCCATATACTCCCTGAGTCTTGTATACACAAACCATGTTCATCCTGTTAAATCTTGTATAAGTGTGGTACCCAAATCTTTGTTACCCTCGACGAGCCTATGCTGATATATTATTAAACAAAATACACAGTTTGTATTAGTATCTCTCTTGGTGTTTTACATTTCATGTGTTTTTGACACAAGCATAATGTCACATATCCACCATTATAGTATCACACAAAATAGTTCCACTGTGTTATAAATCTGATGTATTTTTCAACCTCTTGCTCTCTCTCATGCTCTTTCTCTCTCTCTCTCTTTCTCTCCCCTCTTCCAAGCTCCTGGTAATCACTGATCTTTTCACTGTCTACTGGGTCTTGCCTTTTCCAGAATATCACATAGTCACAATTATACAGTACGTAGCTTTTTCAGACTGACTTCTTTCATTTAGCAATACGCTTTTAACACTTCTCCTTATCTTTTCCTGGTATGATTTTTTTTTAATTTTATTAATAATATATCATGGTATGGATGTACTAGTTTGTTTATTCATTATACTATTCAAGGACTTCCAGGTGTAGGCAATTATAATTAAAGTTGCTATAAACTTCTGTGTAGAGAATTCTATGTGGATTTAAGTTTAGAATTCATTTGGGTAAATAGCAAAGAACTCCTTTGTGGAATCATATGTTAATACCAGCTATAGGATTTCTATTATGCAAAGTACAAACCTAGTTATAAGACTGTACCAAGGAAAGTCTACCACAGGCCATCTCTATCTTGTATTTATAGTTCATTTTTAATTGTTCCCAATACAGATGCAATTTAGTACTCAAGGTTAACATTTCTACTTTTTCCAGCTTACCAGAATATAGATGGGTAGCTGTTAAAGTCTCACAGAGAAATAGAAGGCTATGTTAAACCCTTTCTTACAGAGGGGTATTTTATTTTCCCCATTTTTCAAAAGAAGATGCTAAGGTGCAGAAGGTCAAATAACTTATCCAAGATCACATAGCTAGTAAAAAGAAGAATACGATTCCAGAGTCTATGTTCCTAAATTCTCTATTATACTGCCTCAAGCAAGATAAGCTTTTCTTATAAATAGAGATAGTGATTATGTAAATTAGTCATGGATTAATAGTCTTATCATATTAGATTATGAGTCTGTGACCACTAAGCTTGCTATAATGCTGATTTTATCTAAGGCCTTCTCTATTTTTGTGCTTTGGGGAATTTTTTTCAAAGTCCCTAATTTCTAAGGAGTTGGGAAGTCCCCAAGATTTCTGGGAACTCTCACCAGCTTAAGACCTCCAGAACTCCTGTGACTCAAGCTCTGCACCAGAAATTTTTTGTCTCTATTTTATTTCCAACAAAAAACAGTGATTTAGAATTTGGTCACCTCACTGGTTTTCACAAGAAAATCCAATTATTTCAAGCTTGTGATTTTGCAAAATTTCCTGACTTCGCAGACCATCATAGAGAAGTCACCTTGATCAGTTCAAATATTCCTCTAAACATGGTTCATGTGGGTTGTTCTCCTTTTTCCCTCTACCTTCCTCTCCCAACCCACTCCTATTCAAATACATTTCTTTTGTTGTTGCCTTTCCTCTTTCAGGAGACTTTAAAACATCCAATACCTCTACACTGCAGGAAAACATTCACTCTTTCTTTGTAGGCTTCCTAAAATTTTATCAATAAGAAGGGTTCCATGCACCATGCATCATGGAACCATGCACCATTTTGTTACATATCTTTTCATCTCATTATAAGAGTGTTAACTGATCAACAGTCCATCCAAACAGGTCTTCAGTGATTGTATTTTATAGTATAATGACCAAAATAGTGCCAGAAATGTGTATCATTAAAAATATTGTAGACTATTACATTCTGGGGTTGTATTTTTAGTTTTTCTTTCAATAAAGTCAGCCAAATGGTAAATAAGAAATAGTAATTTCTTAGTTTTTGTTTAGCTGGGATAGTAGTTCTCTCATAAACCTCAAACTCTACAACCCAGGAATCATTTAATTTAGTTTAAAGGACTTTAAACTATTGATTTACATTGACTCGATGATTCTGTGGCATCAAATATCTATTAAGTTTTTACTTAAAAATGGTTTTTATTTATAATACCCCATTTGTTGTTTAGTGAAAGATGTGGTTTGCAAATTAACAACCAATTGAAATGCTCCATTTCTTGTTATTAAACTAATATTTTCAGATTTGACATGTGATGATGTAGGTCACAAGACCTTACATGATCTTATATTCACTTGAATTTGGTTTAGTTCAATACGTTAAATATTTTGAATATCTATTATTTGCAAGGCACCTTGCCAGATACTAGGAGAAATACCAAAATGAATGTTGTTCTATCACTGACCTAGAGGAGGAAAAGACATGAATCCAATAGCTGTAACATAAAGTAAAATAAAATTGCCTTTGGAAAGAACTACTATGGAATTGTAAGAAAGACTGGTCACATCTATTTGGGAAGATCTGGAATTGGGATTGAACCAGGTCTTAGGAACCTAAAAAGAATTTTGAGAGAGAGAGATGATGGATGGAGCATTCAGGATGGGACCCTTGACAGTAATGTTAGGAAATGAAAAGTAAGGGATAGAATCAGATTAGCCAGATACTCTTGCCTAGCAGGAGCACAGGACACTTGGAAAGTACTTTGGGTGATTAAACTGGAAATGAAAGGTATATTTGAATAAGTGTAAAATTTACCTTAACACACTGAGAAAACCTCTCAGATTTGAAATCATATGTAACTTCATACTCCGGTTAGAAACTGGAATTTACATTGGGATCAAATGACTAAATCAGTTTTTGTTGCTATCACTTCTTTGGGTCTTTTAATTGTGTGTCTACAAGGTCAAGTAAGTATTCACTATTTTTCTTAAAGAAGTCTAAAATGCAATGAGATAACCCAAATGCAAAAGCTTTACATAGTCTAGTGATATAAATTGAATGTAACTTAGACTTAATTATGCTCTGGCAGTGTTATAATTTTTTCTTCAATTTAGATTTCGAATTTGTTATGTCTGAAAATTGCTGGTTGTTCTTAGGAGATGTTGATGGATTCTTGCCCAAACATTTGTTCTCTGGAGATCAGAGATGAAAGCCAGGCTGTAGAAGGGACATGAAGGCCTATTCTACTTTTTACCATGTACTGGAGAAAAGGCTATAAAGAAATTATACAGTACTTAGCGAGTGGTAGTGCTTCCAGGTTTATTCTTGGTGTCCCACATATGCTGTTACTTGACCAGAGAGCCTAAGTTTATATCCTCAGGGAGATTAAACTTGGTGAAACATACATGTCTGATTAATATTTAAAAGTAAAGCTCCGGGTAAAGGCATAAATGCCCTTAATATCAATGATCCTGGGAAGACAATCCTAATTTAGAAAGGAGGGCATTAAGGATAATGTTTTTCTCTCACCAGGCCTGATACACTGCTGGGTCTGGACTTCTTAGCCTTACATTAAAGGAGTATTTATGGTAGAGGGCACTGACCTTTCTATGCAGAGAGAAGAATAACTGTATTTAAAGACTCTGAAACCTTGTTTTAGCCTCTGGATACTAAGAGTAGCAGCCTTTGGTAGCAGTTTACCATTGTTCTCTGTTATTCTTATGTTATCCTCGAGCACTGAATGAACTTTGACTGAAAAGCTACAGACCAGCCTAGTTTGCTGTGGGGAACGAAGGGCCAGCACGCAGGCTTGAAATCAGAGTCCATGCTCTGCAGCACACTTCCTTGGAGGCCAAGAGAATGAGAGCAGAAGTCATCGAAGAGACATTAGGTTCTTCTTTTCAAGTACAGATGCAACAGTGGGAGGCTTGTGGATGGCAGTGAGGACAGCAGCAAAGCATAAGAGCTTGAAACACTGCCTCCAGATCATACCTGAGGTGGTGCCCTGGAGAACACTGAAACGTGACATGAAATAATGAGACAAAGCCAAATGAAGGACATTCCAAAAATTAGTCTATGCTCTTCATCATAAAGACCAGAAGCAAGTGTTGCTAATGAGCATATGAGAAAAGGGAACCCTCCTACACTGCTGGTGGGGAGCAAACTGGTCCAACCCTTACGGAAAGCAGTATGGAGGTGTCTCAAAATATTAAACATGGATTTGCCATTCAACCCAGTAATTCCATTCCCAAGCATTCACCTCCCCAAATTTAAAAGCATTAATTTGAAAAGAATCTTCCACCTCCACATTTATTACAGCATTATTTGCTATCACTAAATTATGGAACCAGTCTATGTGCCCAAAACAGTTGAGTGAATCAAGAAGGTATGGTCTATAATTACTCAGTGATCAAAAAAGATTAAGTTGTGCTCTTTGCAGCAACGTAGATAAAGCCAAGTGGGACAATGTTAAATGAAATAAGTCAGAAGGAGAAAGATAATTACCAGATGGCATCATTAATAAGTGGAGTATAAAATAACCAAGATTCAGATAAATACAAACTTAAAAATTAACTCTTGATAGGTTACTACAGAACTGAAGCACCAAGTGGGGAACAAAGAATAAGAACAAAAGCAGGAAGGAAGCACTATGCACTATAGTGGTGGACAATGGGCCATTTGGGAGGGGTGCACTATAGTGATGATACTTAGTGAGGATATCCAAATACTACCTCAATTGAAAATAAATGAATGTTGTTAACTTAGAAAACTTCCCTGGACTTGATTATTGAATTGTCATTATGTTAAAAGAGAACGGTCTTGTTCTCTGGAGGAATTTGGTAGATATGATCAAGAGTCTGAAAGTGAAAAGTTATGATGTCTGCAATTTATTCTCAAATGGTGTAACCAAAGAATAGCAATAGTAATGTGCATATGTGTATAGAGAAAGGAACAGAAAAAGAAGCAAATATACCAGTGAAGGGCTGTCATTTCATGTGTAAAAACTCAATACACAATAATTTATTATCAAAAATATGACTTGTTAGGAAGTAGATTTCATTTAGATGTGTCAAATATTACATCCTTATAACATCTGGTAAATACAAGTGACTATTTGGTAATCATAACTTGGTAAGACTTACAATATGCATACTTACAATACTTAATGGTATATTCATAAGCACGTTGGTAAACACAGATATCATTTAATAGTGTATCCTTTTTCATGTATCCTATAATGGTGCCTTAGTAATAGAGTTTTCTATTACCTCTTTTATGTTGGAGTCGGGTGTGCTGACTGCCATACTTTGGTTCACTCACTACCCAAATACACTAACAACTCAGTTTTGCATCTCTAACATCTATTAATGTCCAAAAATGGTGGTTAATGAATGAATAACTAAATTAATAGTATAGCTATATAAATAACACTTACAGGAGAAAATGAGTGACTATTACTTTATATAAATACAGCATGAGCCAAAAGAAATGGATAAACTTTCTAGATTAGGCTGTTGAGCAGATCTCATCCCATTATATCTTTCCATTTTTTGTACCATGGAATACCATATAACATATCCTCTTTTACTAAGCTCTTCTTTAACTGACTTTAATATGCTTCCTCTAAGACTTGGAGATACCTCAGCCTTTTTTCTTCCTAGTTCAGCAATGGCTCGCCTTCTAAATTCAAGCTTGCTTGTTTCTGATAATGCCCAAGTTCATCTGTTCAATGCATTTAATCCTTGAGTAGGTCACAACTTTTATTTATGCCATTCCGTTCTCTCTTGGAAATGCCAAAAATAAATTAGGAAGGAAATGGAGTCAAATGTTAACTCAATTATTGACCAAATTATTGACCAAAAACAGAATTCTTGGCTGGGAAGAGATAATTACCAAGTTATACCAGCTGAACAGATACTCAAGTGGAGTGTGAATATGTGTGTGTGTGTGTGTGTGTGTGTGTGTGTGTGTGCATGTGTGTATTGTAGGCAGAATGGGCAGAAAGCAAAAATTTATTGATAGATGTTAGTCAAAGTCAGTGCAGCTAACTGAGTATTTCAAGCATTAAAATTCATTTTTGCTTTTTTTCTTATATTTAAGGTTGCCATGTATGAATACATAATTCAAAATTCCTGAAGATTGGGGAAATTTTATTAACTTGGTCTCCTCCCTAACATAATAGTATAACATTACTAAAATTATGTTTTAAAATGCATTTCATGAGTAAATATAGAACAAGATTTTAAATCTATAAATGTTCAGTTTCATGTATGTTGTCTCAGTATGTTATTGGTTTAGAAGCAGTTGTTAAGGGTAATAAGAATAGTAACTTATGTTCAGAAATGAAGAATATGGCAGGCATAATTTCCTAGATAGTGGTTGGTTTTAAATTGAAGGATTTTTTTTAAGGGACTACTCATTTTCCAGTTTGTTTTGTGCCCTCTAACACAGATGATGATTATCAGACTGGGAAAGCTAAAACAAAGATCTCTTTAGAGATGCTATTATGGGAACCCCAGATTGCCAGAAATGCTGAGGTAATCAAGCCACTATCAGTAATCATCATGAGCAAAAAGATAGGCATTATATAAGGGCAAATGGGCTCCTACATTTCAATTGTAAAAGATCACAGATAATAGAAAAAAAATTGATGAAATTTATTCAACAAAATTTTATTGAGAACCTTTCTCTGTAAGAGGTACTCTGCTAATCACTGGTAATAAAAGGAAAAATAAGGCTTGGTTCCTGGAGAAGAGAGTCACTTACCAGATAACATAATAAACACTTGGAAAGTGTAATGATACCGATTTGCACAGAATATTGCTTTATGGCCAGAGCTGTAGTTTTGTGCATGGACTTACAAATTAGACAGACTTAAAGTCAAAACTGGCTATCTCAAAGAAGTTATTTGACTCTAAAAAAATGCTCTGGCCCATTCTCCAACTGGGAGTAAAATCTACCTCTTTTGCAGAAATTAGATGAAGTAACAGAATAAAACTCTTAGACTAAGCTTACCAGAGAGCAGGCAATCAGTGATATAGTAATTATTTGACCTGTTATATCTGTAAATTATGCATTAGTGATGTTAATCCTGAGCAAAATTCAAAAACTGTCAAATAATGCTTTCCCTAAAAAGGAAAGGTGTGACCACTGGGAACTCTATTGCTATAAATAACAAATTCACTACAGTTAGCCTCATTTCCTTTTTGACAAGGTCACCACACCAAACTTAGTTACGTCGGACAAAAAAGATAATTAGAGATAATATAATGAGAGTTAACAAGGTGCTCAGCCAAGGTTTCTATGCCAGTCATTTGGGATTCAGGATAATTAGGTCAGACCAGGAGGTGGTACAGTTAGGTGATTGATAGCTCTTACCAAGAGGTGATATAAAGCAGAAGAAAAATACATTGGGTCATTGATCTGTCCTTAAGTTCAACAATATTAGAACAAATAAAACTAAACACTAATATAAAACTGATATAATATATATAATATATAATGTAAAACTGGTATAATATATATAATATAAAACTGATATATAATATATCTATATAATAATACAAAACTTATAAAACATACCTCTTCATCAGAAAAGATTAGGAATGAGTTTCATGATCATTTCAGGACCCAATAGGTGCTTTCTCTGTAGACCATAAAAACAGATCCAAGTTGCTTGAATTTTTTTTTTCCTATGTGACATCTTCAAAAATTTGTATTATTCCAGTCTGCATGATCTGAGTTCACAGAGAGAACAATATTACTTTTCTGCTCTATTCTAGACTAAAAGGAAAGTGTAAGAACGTGTTAAAAATCCATCTCCCAATATATTAGAATGTATTCTTTCTAAAGAAAGGGAGACATTGCTGCAAATAAGACAATATGTCACATTCTACACTAAATATGCATATTATATAATATTAAACTCAGGTGATGGCTGTATCAGAGTTATTATTCTGGGAAACAGTTGATACCAACCTTTAGTGACAAAATATAAGCATCCTTTGAATTGTCTAATAAGCTTCTAGATTATACACAGATTTTACCCTCAAAACTGAAATTATTTTCACTCCCCCAAAACAAGGGATTTTGAAATTGAATGATTTTTAAGATGTTATATATCATTTCAGTGGAGAATATAGCACATAAGTAATGGTGGGGTAGAAGCTTGTTGCAATCTTTCTATCCTTGGAACAATTTTTTCTAGATTTGAAAAAGTCAAGTGACAGCTATACAATAATCTATGCATAAACAACCAAAAGAACATATTTCTGGCATGCCTTTGTCCATTACCACATATGGGTTAACCAAGAAAGTAACTACTGGAGCAGCAGCTTGCTGCTCCCAGATCCTGTCAAAGACACTCCTATAAAATGTGTCCTGGGTATAATAATATGTCCCCAGAACTCATGTCTTTTCCAGAATCTCAGAATGTAGTCTTTTCTAGAAAAGGCATCTTTAAAAATATAATGAATTGAGATCATATTAATTGAGTCTGAAATCCAATCTAGCAGCCTTTCAAGAAGAGAGGAGACACAAAAATGCACATGGTTAAGAATACATTTATCTGAGGAATTGTGAAAAATGAAAATGCAGGTGTCCTTCAAGGCTTCCACAGAGTTCTATGAGACTCTGTAGAACATCTGGTGGAGTCTCCTGACTGGTTTCTCCGCAACTGGTCTTGCCCCAGTATAATCTGCTCCTTTGACAAGATCATCTTTCTAAAGCCTAATCCTCATCCATTCATTCTTCCTCATAAAACACATAATGTTTTTCCTTCAATTATCTTAAATATAAGTCCCCTTTCCCAGTGTAGATTGTCCTGATCTGTCCTCATATTACCTCACTTGATACTGTATCTTCACATTGGGTAACTTCTCCAGTCACCCTACATTTTCAGGTACTCTGCTCTTTCATGATCTGAACTTTGAACCCTTTTTCTTCTCTATCTGGAGGGCTCTTCCTCCTGCCTGTCCCCAGGTACAACTCAATCCCAATTTTCTGGCTAGTGCAGTTTGTTCTTGGCATGGACATCTTGTGTACTCCATGCTTCACCCACCACTGCTCATCCCTCTGTACTGCTTTTGCTTTTATTTTTGTATAGCAAGCAAGAATTTTATTCTTCACCACTCAGGTGCAAAGAATGCCACATTCCATTTTTCTAAAGTTAAAACAAAATATGCTCTAAGTTCTCACCCTTTTGTTAGAGGAATCCAATCTGTGGACTTCCTCCCTGTCCTACACTCCTATAGCTTACCCAAGAATTCTGAATTTCATGCACTAGGAAGTTAATTCCCAGCTGCATCATGCAATTATATTCTGACCTACTTGACAGTGGTTGTCTGGTAGAGAGCACCCTCACCCCAGCCATTCTCTCCACCAGCTACTGGATGACACAGAGACCTCACAGTCATTCATAGCCTCTTCAAGGCTTGACTAGTCTTGAGTTGAGATAGAATAATGGGGTAGAAGTTTCTTGCAATCTATCTATCCTTGGAACAGTATTTCCAGATCTGAAAAAGCCAAGTGACAGCTACACAATAATCTGTGCATAAACAACAAAAAGAGCATATTTCTGGCATGTCTATGTCCCTCATTAAGGTAGAGATGTACTGCACTTCATATACCCCACTCCATATATAGCAACATCATATATAGCAAACCCTCAAACTCAACATGCATTTATGTCTAGGGGAAGTGCCACCCTCCCTATCTCATGTATATACACACATGCATTTCTAACTTTTCAACTTAAGTCCCTCTATCCCTGCTCTGAATCCAACTAGAATATTCCTGCTCTACCAGAGTACATCTTTTCTTTATAGCAACATTTTCTCTATACAACAAAGTTATTTTAAGTAATACTCATGTACTAACTGGCAAACAATCCTTATTTACTGAACTAATTATTTAGTTTTAAAGCAACAACTTTAAAAATAAAATTCAAATTTGAAGATATTCTAATTCAGTCAAATATTTAATGAATAAACTAACATTTCCACTTGACAAACTAAAAGATCATACCTAATGGTTGGCAGGCATTTGATGGCTTCAAATTTTAAAAGAAAACAAAAACACCAAATTTTCCACAAAGAATGACAGAATTACAGTGACTCATGCTCTGTTCTTTATCTTTACAGTGATGTACTTATTCTTTATTTTACATTTAATGTTTAAGCACAGGGATCTGAAGCACCACAGGGTTTCAACTGATGAATTGCACTCAAAGCCAGCTCAAATAACTTCAAATCATAACAAATTTATTCTCTAAACAGAGAGGGGTAGATTCTTCCACTCTTGTTCTTGGAATTGACTTCCAAGTAAAACTCATTTTCTAATCATTTTTTAATTTTAAATTAAAATTGAGATAATGTTGGTTTACATTGTTGTTCATATTTTGGGAGCATAAGATCTCCCTTTCAGTGTTATTACCATAGTGTACCCACCATCAAAGCCACTCAACCCATCAGCTAAGTTCATTGTGCTGCTGCCCCACTTTGTGTTCACCCCTTCCCCTCCACTCCTCTTCTAGATGTCTCAATTTCATATTTTGTTTCCAAGAGTTAGTTTTTAAGTTTGGTTTTATCTGTTCCTTTGTTCATTCTTTATATTTCACTTTTAAATGATACTATCTATTATTTGTCTTTCTCCTTCTGACTTATTCTCCTTATAATATTCCTTACCAGTCCCATCATCATTTGCCACAAATGGCATGAGTTTGTCTATTTTGATCACTGAATAATATTCCTTTGCTTATATATGCCACATCTTCTTGATCTGTTTTGTGGCACTTAGATTGTTTATACAAATCAGAAAGAAAAAGACAGAAACTAAATGTCTTTATTAATATATATTAATATATTAATATGGGACATAGGAAAAACAAACATAAGGCCAGGAGGAAAAGTCAAAACAATATAACAACCAAACTAAAGTACACAAGTGGTGTGGGGGGCAGGGGGAGCAGTCAGGGAGGGGAGGTGGTCGGTGACCCCTAGGAATTACAAAAATGCGAAATATATATATAAATAAATGGCTTAACTAATAATAAAAGAAAGATTTTAAATATTTTCATCACAAGAAAAATGTTTTTGTTTGTAACTATGTATGTTAAGCAATATTAATTAAACTTCTTGTGATAAAAAATAGATTGTTGATATTTGGTTACTGTAAATATAGCCTCTGTGAACATGGAAGGATGTTTCCCTTTGAATTAATGTCTTTTGTGTTCTTTGTGTAGATACCTAGGAGTGGGATTGCTGAGTCATATAGAAGATTCATTTTTAATCTTTTTAGGAAATTCCATACTGTTTTGCATAGGGGCTGAACGAGTCTACATTCCTATCAATAATGTGAGAGGGTTCCTTTTCCTTCACATCTTTGCCAGAATTTGTTGTTTCTGTTATCTTTTGATATGGGCAATTCACACAGCAGCAAATTAGTATCTCATAGTGGTTTGGTTTGCATTTCCCTAGGGATAAATAATGATAAGCATTTTTTCATGTGCTTATTGATCATCTGTGTTTTTTCCTTGGAGAAGAGTCTATTTAGTTTTTCTGATCATTTTTTTAGTTGTGTTATTTGTTTTAAAAGAATGATTTTTTAAAATGTGCTAATTTTGAGGTAACACTATTCTATTAAAATCCAATGGTGCCCACAGGATTAAAACTTAAACCAATAAAGTATTTTTTTCAGGAAGAAGTAATTTATTACTGGTATTATTTAGAATTGCTAGTATATAATAAATACATGTGTACACACTATGCATAAAGACATTCGTACCTACACAAACCCTTCCAATTTCATAGTAACATAATCACAATAGCCAAAGAGGTAGAAGCAGCCCAATTGTTCTGTAATGGATGAATGGATAAATAAAATGTGATTTATGCATACAATGGAGTATTATTCAACTTTTTAAAAGAAGGGAATTCTGGTAGCTGGGCACGGTGGCTCGTGCCTGTAAGCTTCAGCATATGAAGCGGCCAGGGCTAGGGATCGAGGTTCAAGTCCCTTCTGGGGCCCGTAGCAAGACCTAGTTCCAAAAAAAATAGCTGGGCGTGGTGGTGTGCACCTGTAATCCCAGCTACCTGGGAAGCTGAGGCTGGGGATTGCTAAAAAAAAAGAAGAAGAAGAAGAAGAAGGGAATTCTGACAGGCTCCAACATAGAAACCTTGAAAACATTACACTGACTGAAAGAAACCAAAACAATAAACCCTATATGATGTCACTTATATGAGGTACTTGGAAGAGTCAAACAGACCTAGGGAAAAGTAGAGATAGTGACCAGGGACTGGGAAAGGAGAAAATGGGAGTTATTATTTAGCCAGTTGAAAATTAAATTTTGCAATATGAAAAAGTTCTGGAGGAAGTTGTTTGTAATCGCCCACGACACACTTTTGTTGCCTGAACTCAAGACAGATCACAGCCATACTCACCTCTCCATGTTATCATGTACCTTGGACAATTTAACTAACTTCTTCAAGTCTTGGTTTTCATTTTTGCAAAGTAGAGATCAATTCTTCAAGGAGTTGTTGAAATAATTTAACATTACTACCCTTGGCTCACAGTAAATACTTGGCAGTGCTAATGTTATATTCATATTTAAGTCATTTTTAGGTGCCATAATATCAATTAATCCAGGGAAATATTAGAAAAAATGTTGGTCCAACTAGAAACTAGCAGCATAATTAATGGATTGTCTTTTAAGGAGAGAAACCTGACAGTGTGTAACAAAGCATAATATGTACTTTCAACCTACTCTTTCACTGTGATAAATATGAATTGTTATGTGGGCCCAGGCCTATCCCACTGCCTCTACTGACTTGCCTCTAGTAAGCACCTTGCTGAAAAGTCAATAGTTATCAGCCTGGTGAATTAAGATGCTCCCTTTGGCTTAGCAGCACCTGAAAGGTAAACTGAGTCACCACTCCCAGCAACTCCATGAGCATCTTTTTGATGTGCTCACAGCTCTCTTGGCAATGATTGGTAGGTTGAAAGTGAATGTGGTATGATAACAACAGTGTTAAGTTATCATCAGGGCTTCCTCTTTCGTCAAGTTAAAATGATAACTTTTTAGAAAACTTTTTGGATGTAATCTATTAGTTCTCAGAGGCAGCTTCTGCTTCTGCAGTATGGAGGAAGTTGTTCTTGTTCCTGCAGAAACAGGATATTACTGACCACATCTGACATGACAATACAAGGCGGAAATGCAGTGCCTCTGATATGTGCGTTAGGCCAGCTTCTGCTGTGAAAGTTAAAAAAGAAAAGAAAAAAATAGTAGGAAAGAATAGATAAGATAATATAATGGGCAGAGTGCATGGCATACAAAAATTATTATTTCAGTGTTTTCAATTCCAAAACATAGACCTAGAAACTTTATATCTTTTTTGATATTGTTATTTTTAATAGTTATGAAAAATAATTTTCCCCTTTCCAGCACATTTGGTGAACTATTCAAAAAGTTTTATTATAAATTACAATGATTAATGGGGATCCTGAGGCCCAATAGCAATAATGTCACCAGAATTTAGTAGGAAAAATAATTTTGTGTAAAGAGTAAATAAAAATTATTCAAAATGAAGAAAAAAGATATATAAATTATCACCAGAACCTTATTTGACACACTGTAAACAAATATCCAAACTGAATCTTAGCAGAAGTTTTTGAATTGAAGGATATTTTAAAAGTTGTTTGACAAACTGAAATTTTTAGCACACCACCACTGACACACTTTCACCGCCTTTCATCACCTAAATCCTGGTGTCTAATCAAAATTAGACATTTTGATGTCTAATTTAAGTTGAAAGACAGAAATCATGTAATCTTAACTAGGCACAAAATTCTTGCTAATGAGAGGGAAGGAAGGGAACAAAAGAATAGAAAGTCAAAAAAAGACCAAGAAATGAGAGGGGGTGAGAGAAAAGAAGGGTGAAAAGGAGACAGAGATCTGTGGACAGATACCTGGAGGCAGGGGAGAAAGAAAAGAAACCTAAAATGTCTCTCTTTGATCCCCATTATTTAATTTTGGTCAAGAACTGCATCAGCACCATACTTGATAGAACTGTGAGCTCTCAGCTGCTCTCCTTGCCCCAGCCCCCACGCCTTCCAACCACTCCCACCCTTCCAAGTCAGGGTCCAGCATGCCCCTGAGTCAAAGTCTGCATTTTCATAAGATTCTGCAGGTGGTTTATAGCACATTAAAGTGAGAGTGGCTCTGGAACCCAAGAGTCATGGAAAATCAGATGGTGACAGGGTGTCTGTCACACACTCCGCGTTAATATCTAGAGAAAGCAGTGATAGCGCAGAGTAGATAGCAGGCTGTCAAGGAGGACAAGTTAACAGAGTCAAAAGAGTATAATCTGTAACTACATGGAAAGCACACCTGGAGGTGTAGCTAGTGGGACTGAAGTCAGTGCTTAGGGATGTAGCTAGAAACCTGTCTCAAATCTGGACATATCGAGGAATCTGTGCTTGGAAAACACCTCTAGAAGCCGAAGGACTATGTAGCATAATCCCTGTGCATTTGTCTATCAAGGAAGCCATTTTTTGGGGAATTCTGTCCCTCTCACACAAGATGATTGTGGAACTGAGGTCACTCTTGAGGTTTCAAGTCAAAATTTTAAATTAAAAATTGAACAAAGGAATAATAAAGTCATAGGGATTTTAGGACGAAGCCCAATGGAGAATAGCTGACTACCTGGGAAGAGGATTGTGAACAAGGCATAAGCAATTCAAGCTCAAGTCAGAGTCACTACTGCCCTTTTATCGGGACATGTTAACCAACAAATCTCAAACTCCTGAAAACCCACTAGTGAACATCTCAAGATGCCAATAAGAACAAAGAAACCATCCTTCTGACAAAATAGGTTGCTATTCGACTAAAATAATCTGTTCAGTTACGTAAAGTGGAAATAGTTTTTAGTAGACAGTGAATCAAATGCTATTTCAACAGGTGAAGTCTCAATCCAGAAATCTTGACATAATGAAGAGTGAAAACCTGAACTGTTAAATGAAGAAAATTGTCAATCTAACCCAAAATCATTTGTTCTACCTCTCTCATCTCAAGAAAACCAACCCCAGTTCAATGCTGTGTGGTCAGGATTCCTCTGAGTAGCATGAATTTAGCTCCACTATCAGAATAACCACACCTGCTGAATGGAATATCCTTTGTCTTAATTTAAGGCCAGACTTTTTTTAGAGCTGGAAAAAATAATAGTTTTAAGTAAAATGTTATGCAAGTGACAGAGTGGCAGGGACTTTAGAGAATGATATTTTCCAGTAACTACAGTACACCACAAGTTCTTGGAACCTGCTGCTCCCTTCATTTTTTGGCATACACCAGTTTATTGTCCTTGTCTAGACAGGTGCTACGGGCTGAGTAAACAGTGAATTGCTACATAAAGCCTCTATTCATACAGAATAAAAATGTGTCGGTGTGCGGCCTTTTAAGGCCCAAGAGGGACCTTTGTGCAGAGAAAGAAGTATTAGCAGTTACTTTGATTTTAAATTAATATTTACTCATTAATATTATAAAGCTTAGAAGCTGGCTTCTTTATATTTTAGGTGTAGTTGACAAATCGTGTTATCCTATTAATCTTTCTACTAAAATAAGTCAGTTTTATTCTTTTTAATATTTGATTAAATTAAACAGACTAAATTATTTTTAATAATCATTGTCATTTCTAAAATTAGTCAAATACCCAAGTTAATTAGGCAAATTCTTAAATATTTTAACTATGTTTGCAAATTTCGCAGAGTTGACAGTTCTTTTTTAGGACTGCTGAATTTTGACAGGGTAAATGAAACAATCCTGAGAAGTAAAACAATTCCATAAGCTAATGAATTTAATGCATGTACATACATATACATCATGTGTATGTATATGTAATCTAGTTATCCTAAAGATTTATGAAGTATTCATAAAAATCAGTCAAATGCTTATGCCTATCAATTTAAAATTATAACTCTGAAATTAATAATGCAGGTAAAGTTGAAATTTGTTAGATTCTCTCAAGCATTACACTTAAATATAAAGTATATTTATAGTACTTTATATAAAGTAAATATAAAGTACTTTATATAAAGTATTATATCTATACTTTTTATTACATATGTTATTATAAAGTATATAAAACATTATATACTTTATATTTAATTATACAAATAGATTCATTTGTATAATTAACAAATTATACAAATAGATTCATTTGTATAATTAACAAATTATACAAATAGATTAATGACTATTCCTATACACAAAAGCATTATTTATAGGTTGCTTAATTTTATTTTATCTAAAATTGCATTTTAGATAGAACAAAACATAAATATAATAATATATTTATGTTTATATAAACATATATGTTTATTTATATAAACATAAATAATATATAATATATATATTCTAAAATTCCATCTGATTGAAATAACATTTAACTGGGCAGAACTGGAGTTGTACTCTCCCAGACAAGTGACTGAACTAACCCTGAGATGCTGAGATGGTTGTTTATCAATCAGGCAGGACGCCTGCTTGCATAGAGCTGGGACAAGTGAAGATTCTAAGTCTACATCCTTCAGATGAACAAGGTGAGATATTTATTTCCTGGATTGTTTTACCTTTTTTTTTTTTTTAGCTTTATTCCATTTATGGTTATAGTTAGTTTTTTAAATTCTACAAACCACCCTTCACCCACCCCTCATTGACCCCAGCTGAGTTAAGTTTTCATCGCATGATTGAGTTTGCATTCTTTTCAGATGTTCTCAGACAATTCTCCAGCCCTCTTAATGTCATCTCTTAGATCATGAATTCCGCTCAATCTTCTCTGGCACTGTGATTACATTTCTAAAAGTCACACTAATAGCAAAATATTACACTAAATCATTAGTATACTCTAAATGGAATTGCCAACTACCTTCAGTCAACTTATTACAGAGGTAAAAGAATTGACCCTTACTATTTATTATACCTGTACTATTTACTATATGACCTGACACTATGTCACATGATGGATTGATGACCCCATAGTCATCTCCCTTGTCTTTTCCATCTCTTTTTGATGAGAGTAGTAGTGGAACTAGTTCTGGCCAACAAAGAGAAAATGGTATTTACAAGGAAGACATTCTGGGGGAAAGATTTTTTCAAAAGGTTAAACTGAGTTTATAGTTCATTCAGCTCTTTGCCTTCCATCTTCTAGTCTTTGTTCCAGGACACAATGTCTGAGATATACAAAGATCTTGTAAGTGTGAGACCAAGTGTTGCACCCTAAAGATAAAAGAGGATTAAAAAAAAACTAGTCCTCCTGACTTCTGTTAACATACAAAAGTAAAATAATATAAACTCCTAAATGTTTAAGCCCATGGAAATAAGATTTTCTATTTCAGGTCGCTAATCACTTTCTTAATTGAAAGAAAATTACTTGGTCTATACATGCCTCAGTTACCTCACATGTGAAGTTAACATATTATGCAGCACCTATTTCCTAAGGTTGTGAAGTTTATATGGATAATAAAGGAAATGTATCTCGCACATTGTAAGTGTTTGAAGTTTCCTACCACTCACGTTGTCATCTTTGTCCTAATCATCATTGTAGGTAAGAGAAAGACAAATGTAGAAAGGGTATGAAATGGAATTATATTAAATCAAATGTAGACTTCTGTCATTTTTTCATACAAACATATCAGTGAGTCATAATTATATACACATATACATAATTATATAGTGCATTAGTATTTATTGGTATAATGTACTGGTGCAAACTTTTCTGTTACAAGTCTCTTTCTGTCATACTACTATAGTTCATCGCATGACTACCTATAAATGTCAATGAAAACATGCTTCAACTAAAACTAAGACACCTGCCATCAACAGTTGATACATATATTTGATAAAGAGCTAGTTAATCTCCTGTTACTATGGACATGCTGGGTAGTACTTTCATTTGCACACCTGCCTAACAGGACTTCATCTCTCGGGAGTCCTTGGTGAGAAGACTTAGTAAGAAAGGTATAAAGAGGCTTGAGGAACAAAGAAAGGGATTCAGTCATTTTGTGAGGAAAGATGGAGGCCAGGCCCAGGGTCTTTGACCCAGGCTGGTAAATTATGACTTTTAATAAACATAAGCTGAATGTGCCTGTTGAAAGCTAAAGAGGTTGGAAATTTGAACTCCGTGTTGGAAGTTTGTCTCACTGAGTTTGATTCAGGTTTTCTGGAGAGGCTTTGTGAGCCAGGCCTAAGAAGAAAATGAACTTTGCCTGATTGCTGTACTATGGAGTTTCTTTCTACTACCTGGAGGAGGTCAAGGTGAAGACAGCACTATACTCTTGACTCCCTACTTGGAGGAGCTGGCGCACGCCAAGGAAAGATGTCCGAGCATAGATACATGAACTTTGAAGGATTGGACAAGTGATGAGATCAACGGGACTAAAGAACTGAGGGTTTTGGACAATCTTGGGGAAGGGCTTTGGACAATGTTGAGGAAGGTTTTGGACAATATTGGAGTAATTGGAATTTTTCTTACATGTTTCTTTCTGTAGTTAAATAATTAAGAATTCACTTTGTTTAATAATAAATGAGTCTGCACTTTAAGAGTTTTTGTTCTGGCTTGGAAAATATAATAAAAGGCTGGGGTGGTGGAAAGAACTCACAATTTTGAAATTAGGCTGCAGGAGCTGCAAAGGGTAAATTTAGGTAAACTAATAAATTTATAAACTGCAGTTTCTGAGTCCGTCGTTGTCGTCCCCCCCCCCCCATATGGGAGGGAGAGAGCTGAAAGAAGCTGCTGGCAGACAGCAGGGAATTCTGATAGGGGGTGTTACCGCCCCCTCCTCCCCCCATTGTCTCCTGTTTAAGATTGTAGATTTCAAGGAAGGTATACTAAAATGTGAGAATGGCCTTAATTAGAATTTCCTTTCAGAAAGATACAAGGGGAAGGAAGAAGTGAAACAGGTTTTTTTCTTTGTAATGTAAATATTCAGGAGCTGTTCCTGGAAGGTGGGGAAAACAGAAAGAATATATAAAGAGGTTTGAAACAAAGAGGGAGAAAAATGGGAATGGAGATTGAGATTCAGATTTGGTTTCGGCCATTTTGTAGGATGGAGATGTGAATCATGTGAGTCTGGACATGTGGCCAAGGCCTGGGGCCTGCAGCCCTTGGCTGACCTGGACTAGCCACATGTGTGCTAAAGGCAGTTAAGAAGTTTGTAGATTTGACTCTGTGTTGGAGTTTGTTTTGCTGAGTTTCACTTGTATCTGAAGAGGCCGTGCGAAAGTCAGGCCTGAAAAGAAAGTGAACTTTGCTGGATCCGGTACCATGAAGTTTCTTCTACTACCTGGACTACAAGAAGAGGACAGCATGGAGGAACTGGAGCACGCCAAAGGAGCGCACCAAAGGAAGATGTCTTCAAACATGCGAAGATGAACTCTGACTGACTGACACTGGTGAGATGATCAGGACTAAGAGACTGAGGATTTTGGGACAATCTGGGAAAGGACTTTGGACAATGTTGAGAAAGATTTTGGACAATGTTAAAGTAATCTGACTTTTACTTACATGTTTCTTTTTTAGTAATTAGGAAATCACTTTGTTAGAAATAAATTAGTCTGCACTGATAGTTTTGCTTTGACTTGGTATTTTGGTTGAGAAGGTTGGGGATGGTGGCAAGAACCCATGAAGTCTACAAGGGTAAATTGAGGCAAACAAGTTTAAAGTTTAAACTGTGTTTCTAAGTTTTTCTTTTTAGGTCTGAAAAAGGGGAAGAAAGTTGGTAGCTGATGTTTGCATACCAATGGTGTAGGTGAACAGTGAAAATGCTAATGAACAGTTTGTAGCCTGCTTCCTAGGGAGAGAAGCAAGGATAGGTGTGTCTAGTTCAAGTTAAAGGGAATTGCTATTGGCCTGCTTGTAGCCTGCTTCGTAGAGAGAACCGGGCAGATGTATCTGTGTTTCAAGTTTAAGTCAAAAAATCTTTCTCTTTTTACCTTGTTTCAATTCCACATAACAATAGTAAGTGGTCAGTGAAAATGAGGTGTTGAGCTTTGAATCTGCTTCTTAGGGAGAAGCTAGAAAAGGAGGATTTTTCAATTACATCATTTATAGTTTAAAAGTCACTCTTTCCCTACCCGATAACAGCTTCTTCTTTACCACCCAATAATAACTGCATTTTATTTTTTTTATTTTTAATTACATAAATAGGATTAATCATTAAACAATATTTGTGAAGTAAACATCAACTCTTAAGAGTTTCCTTATTTTTCCAGTATTTTCTCTTCTTAATATAAAATTAATGCTTGTGAAAACACATACATGTACATGTAGACAAAATTGGGAATATATGGGAAATATTTTTGAACTGTATTTTACCTGTTTAATCAGTTGTTTGTTATGTCCATTTTCTCATGTAATTAAGTAGTCTTTGATATGTGACTGTGAGGAGTTTCACTTCTGGAATAGAGAAATAATTTGATCCATGAACCATTCTCCAGCAAAATAACCATGTATTTAAAAATTATAAAACAAATAAGGAAAAAAACCCAAATAAGCAACCATTTTTTTGGGAACTTAGTTAAATGTATACAGCAAATGAAGACAATCAAGAAAGGCTACCAAATATCCATAAAGACAGCAAATCCAGGATACTTGAGTCATGACCCAATCCCCCTCTTTGTATCTCTCACCCCATTATTCAGTATGATACAAGTTTCAATCCAGTGGGCATGACCAAGAAGATGGGCATTCCCATGCCCTCAGGGCCTAGTCAAAGGATTTAGTATCTCCTTGAAAAAGGTAGATCCAACACCACTTCTCATCCTCCCCAACTTCAAGTTGCAAAGAATAAATCCTTTGTTAGTGTGGTTAAGATAAAAGAAGCATTTTTCTTTTATCTACCCCCCCATGTATTTGTGGAAGCTTTACCCAGGTATGGCAGATTGAGAATACTGGGATCTCAACAGATCTTAACAGATGATATCCCCACCCCCATGTCCTACTTATAAGTCAAGGCTATCTCTCTGATAAATATACACACCCCCTCCAACTCTGGAATAGAAGCTGAGAGATTTTTCCCAGGTGGCAAGCAGTCCCTGAGAAATAAAAACACTGAAGCACGGCCCAAAGGAACTAACTTTATTTGAAACAGAGAATGGGGAAATACAAGCCTCAAGGTGCTCTTGAAAACAAAAGATAATTTGGTGGTAAACAGCAAGAGGAATCTGATAGCTCTATGAAAACAAGAAGTCAGCTAGTTTACCAAAGAAAGCAACAGCTATGACCTTCTAGGTTTCAGAGCAAACCTCAAAGACTGGTCTCAAAAGTTGCCCCTGCACAGGAGCCTGAATGGAATTGGGTCAACCTATGGAACAATTTATGCCCCAGGACATTGCTGGAAGCAATAAAGCAGTCAGTCAGCAGCTAATGGAGCCTAACAGCTGGGTGAGATAACAGCAGAGGCAGCTAGTAGTATAAAGAGATCAGGAAAAGAAGCAAAGTTCCATGCTAAACCCATTATCATTCCAGGATGAACATGCAAATGCTTAAGAATGTTCCCTAAGAGGGCTTCATATTGCAGGGAAGTAGATTTGTTTAAAATATTCCAGCTAAATTACTCACTTTTAACTGATTTTAGAAGTAATTGTTCAAATTACATATATATTGCTGGACCGATAACATCTAGATGTGCAATACATTTGACAGCCACAGGGCAAAGAAAATGAGTAGGCACTAAACTGTATTAGAATAAGGATTGGGGCAACACAGTGAGACCTAGTCCCAAAAAATAGCTGGGCATGGTGGTGTGGGCCTGTAATCCCAGCTACCTGGGAAGCTGAGGCTGGGGATTGCTTGAGTCCATGGTACCCAGGGCAATGTGAGCCTGCGTTGCCATGGGCAAAAATAGCGAGATATGGTCTCAAAAAAAAAAAAAAAAAAAAAAAAAAAAAAAA